>DWLS01004242.1:0-14300 GCA_018246255.1 Pachliopta kotzebuea | reverse complement strand
AGTTGAAATTAAAAATATGATATTAATACAAAATTACAAAGAATCAACCAACCTCTTTATATCAAGATACCGTTTGAATAAAACATTTCCTTCGCCGACTATTTTGAAGAAAGTACGTTGTTTTCGTTCTGCGGCTTTTAATAATACCTTTTTTCAATACATAAGAATAAAGATTTGAACGAAATCTTTGCTGTTTCATTTATATTAGATAAAAATATAAATTGTACGCAATAGTAATATGTAAACTTAACTGTCTTTTTGTATGAGGAGTGCTGTATGCTAGTGAAATTACTGGCTTAGCGAGACTTAACATCCCGTTTAAAGACGACAAGCGCAATGTAGTGCTGTATGTACCAACACTTACCATCGAAAAGAATGATGTTTTGAAAGAATTAAGAAAGAATAAGCTAAAAAACTAAAAAGTTAGCAAATTTTGTGTACTAAGATAAAAATTCTTGAATAATAATTACTTAAAAAAAGATTTAATGAAATAAACCTCCGTCTAAACTAATAAAGAGCAGATAAATCAGTAAATTTTATCCTATTCAATTATAACTAAAATATACTAATGAGTTCCCTTTCCAAGAAAAGAAACAAGATCATAATCTAATTTTCGTTCAACAGATGCAGTGCTTACTCTTATTTTTGATTCACTTCACAGATATATTATCCAAATCCAAACTATAAGATTGACACTACAACAGTTTGAACATCAGACCAAACAGCAGATTTCTGACATAACAGCTTTCTGACAGATTTCTGACGCAAGCAACAAGTGGCGGACCCTGACATGTCTGCATAGCAACAAGTAACAATACATTACATTTATCACTATCAACAATGTATCTTAATTATTATCACCAGCGGTCAATCACTATTGGAAATTGGACCGTAATTTTCCTTATTGACAGCCCTTGGCATTGATAAATAGGGACAGCGAAAAAAAATACGTTTTGTTTCATTTGATGTAATGTGTATCACTTTAATTACAAGCTTTATGTGCTTAAAGAGAAATGCAATTTTAATTGGAAAAGAACTTCAAAATGCAGTTTACTATTTAAACATTACTTTGAATGGGATTCGGAAGGGGATCAGCAAGATGCTGACAGCACAGAACTGATCGGAGTGGACATCTTTGGGGAATGTCTTCGTCTAACTGTGAGTGTTTATCAGTTGATGATGATGACTTTGAAAAGCATTGAAGCAAGTGATCTTAGATGTTAGTAATCATATTCGTGTGCAACATGTTATTATATATATTATAATACAATATATATATAATATTCATATATAATATTCATATATTTGTAGTGTACTTTAGGAGAAGCCCATATCTAGCAGTGGACTGCTGGAAGCTGTTGATGATGATGATAATTCATATAACATGTTATGTAACGGTACCTTAGACACTAACATGATACCGCACCTTTACTTTTGTTCTCTGCTCAAAAAAATATTGTGGGCTGGGAGAGATTGCCTTTCTGCTTTATTTTATGTTTTTAGTAACTTTTTTGCGTGAGTAAAGTATTTAAATAAATGGTAATAGTAAAACTTAACAATTTATTCCTCAACCTCATAAGCGTGATGTAGTATAAGATATGAGGAGTATATAGTTCAGTGTTAGTAAGTTTACATTACCAGAGACCGTATAGGTAGCTATCACCGCAGCTCTTGTTTCTACCGACAAATAGTAATGATCAAACACTACTGTGTTCCGGTTTGAAGGGTGCTTTATGCTAGTGAAATTACTGGGGTAAAGATATTTAATACCTTATGCTTCTAGGCGTTGAAGGCAATGTGTTACCTTTTTAACTAGCTTTCTATTCTGTAACTAACACAAAAGCTTCATTGTGTTATAGTGATGTCTATTTTCTATCATAGTTTTGAAGCATAAGAAATAATACAAGTTTTTATTATTTGAGTACGAAATTGCTCCGGATTGTCAATAACGAGTGGAGTGATCTCATCGCGGTGTGAAAGTAACACCAAGGTGAAACGACTCCATCAGCGCGAGTAATAAAGCTCGGCTGAATTGTCCATTTATTTTTATAGTTATCTCTGCGGCAGTCTAGCTTACTCTCTGCCTTGTGCTTTAAAAATATAATATCAACTACTTTTGTGCTTACTATTTAGTTTATCGTATTGTTTTAATATAAAGAAGGCTTTAATTGTACTGGCGGTTGATCTCTCTTGCTCCACACCTACTAGGTAGTTAGGTACAGCCGCATTTTCTCTTCTAGTCGAAAAACAGTACTGCTCAGACATTACTGTGTTTAAGTTTGAAGGTTGCTGTAAGCTAGTGAAATTACTGGGGTAACGAGACTTCAAATCCTATGTCTCATAGCGGCTTATGCCATGTCTGCTGTGTATCACACCATCAGGTGAACAAGCCGCTCGCTTAATCGACGTGTCAAATAATAAAACCCTTGATATTAAGAGGTAAAGAGATGAAGCAAACATTTATATACATGTCTATTGAAACACAGTAATATTACTATGTTCAATATATGATTGGTAAATCACCGAACGAGTTCGTTAAAATATAATACACTCTATAGTACCCATGGGGGCGAAGATCCTTGGTCATACTCTTGTAGCTGTTAATGATGATGGTAATGACCCACAGTGCACTGTGCTGCGTGAACATTTAACATTCAGATGGTTACATCTATATCTTTCAATTTGCGGAATCTAATTAGCTAACAGTAAAAGGAATGATAAAAGAACTGAGTGTCTTGAAGAAGATTTTCAGAAATACTTGAATGTTATCATTGACTTTATTCATATTACTAATAAAATCCACAGAATCAAAACTTTAATTTCTTCCTCTAAAATTATAAACTGCTATTCAAATATCAGCAATTAAGAAACAGAACAGTACAAATTTGACGCTTAGATGGACCATTTTTTGGATGTCATCGTTTACGACCAACTCTGCAAATTGTCGTTCCCATTTTAGGAAATACAAATTTCCATTTCGCGAGGAAGGGCAACATTCTACAGCAAATTACGTCAAACTTGATTAAATTACGTTGCTATTAAAAGCTTCCTGCCATTTAAAATATTTGAAGTTTTTTTTTTCAATTGGAATGAACGAAAAAACTAGTCATTTAAACTACTTAACCAAGATTAAGTTTCAACTTATAGAAATCAGCAGTATGTCGTTTGATTTATTAATAATATATTATCACTTAAATCATCAAAACATTTAACTTTTGTTACAATCATCTTTAAGAACATTTTAATATCTCATGAACCCTCAGTACTAATTTATCTGCCTTAATCTAGGTAAATTAGAAGATTAGGCGCTTTGAGAAATTGCCTCGACCTTATTTTTTCACAGGCCGATATTTTCTCAGTTGATCTAATTAAAAAATCTACTTCATTAAGGACCTTTTTTCGCTACTTTAATGTAACGTACTAACAAAATATTTTAACTTGACGAAACTTCTTGATATACATATATGTTTCGATATTATCCACGTAATGGAAGATCTGTATGTGAAAGTGTAATTTTGATTGTGTTTTAGTGTCCCTATACTAAATATGATCCTCCTATCCTTCTTTTTACTCTACTTGCTGTGCTTTTTCTCCTTTCCGGTTCAATTTACACTGACTAATATGTCCTATGTTTTCTTTCTAAGGTACTCAGGGTTTAGCAACCAAGATTTATAACAGTGTGCTGAATATGGAACAAATTCTATTTAAAGTAGATATTTAGCTACATTTCCCCAGCGTTAACAACGTTCCTAGAAGTATCCCATCCCAAATTTGTTTGTTACCAAATTAATTTTCCTTTACAAAATGACAAGACGAAAAAGTTCACCTGATCAGTGATATGCTTGCTCATAAGAATGTAGTGATGGTTAAGAAAAAGCACCCCATTGTGTTATGTCTCGTAATCTTAGTAATTTGACTACCTTATAATGCACTTTAAACTGAAAAACACTGAAACATTATTCTTTGCTATACAAGTCGCCTGATATCCGACAGATTTCTGTCATACACAAAATAACTAACGCCATATATATCCGTCATAATTATAGGATCTTAATAATAAGAAATTACTAATACTGGTACAGATCAATAATAGTTCTAAAATTCTACTGTTTCCACAGAGAAAAACTATCATAATTTTCATGTGAGTCATGTCGACTTTTATTAAATGATATACGCAGGCGTCTATGGGTCACAATGATCCCTTAGCATCAGGTGAGGTCTGGCCGTTTGTCACCAACTTCCATAAAAAGACCATTAAACGTTTCATAAATTGCCTGTATTAACATTAATAACATTTCGCTGAAATCTCTCATGATTTATTATAACATAAATCGTTAAAAAAGTTCGCTGCGGAAATAATCCAGACCGTATCATTATTATCTTTTCCCTTAGAGGAACAAATATTTGGTGCTTAAGCTTTAAACATTGACATAAAGAAGTCGAAAGAGACAAATCGTATGAAAATACTCAATTTTATTTCCCTTTTAACTTAAGTATAATGTATTGAAGTTATAAAAAAGTTACCGTGCGTCGTTTCAATAAGATCTCTGATTTGAGAGGAATTGTTTTTGAGTTTATTTCACAGAAACTCTCAACTCCCGTGATTCATTTACGCCGTGTTTCATTTCAATCATACTTGTTCATAATGTACATAAAACAAAATATTCTTATTAAGTATATTATAAATTTACTATGGTAATCACTAGTTAAGTTCGGAAAATCAATGATTATATAATTTTTTAAAGCATCTTAACGAGCAAGGCGTTCACCTAATGGTAAGTGATACAATTGCCCATAAAAAAGTGACGCGGGTTAAGATGCACACAGTACCACATTGCGCTCTTCATTTTTGCATATAAGGGATTAAGACTCGTTACCCCAGTAATTACACTACCATACAGCACTCTTCCGACCAGAACAGAGTAATGTTTGCACATTACTATTTGGCGATAGAAAATAGAGCTGCGGTGGTACCTACTAACGGCCGCAGGGAACTGAGACCTACCGCCAGTAAAAACTTTATAGTAAAACTGTCTAATTACTTTGTTATCTACTTACATCAAATTGAAAAGGCAGTTTTGAGAACTCCATTCTCTAAAAGATAAAGACTAATCGCCATTAAGTTACCTTGTTCATGGATATTTTAATTTAGAAGCCTTATTAATTTTACCTATCACTAACATTTCTAGATTCTTGTTATATAGTTCAATCATCGATCTAGTGTATTGTAAACCAACTTGCTATTTACTCAGTATATTTCCTTTTTTATGATGTCTAAGAAGAATTTGAAATTTATCCTTTTCGGAAAGGTCAGGGCGAAATAAGATTCTCATCAAAACCCTCTTGATAGTCGCTTATAATACATTAGGTGTAGTTCCACAATATTCGAAGCAAGTAAATTTGGGTTAGCTTGTCCCAAGCTAAGGTTACTTCTTTGAACACACAATGGCGTTTACTGTCCTCCGCGGAGTCGTTTGTTGGTGCTCTCAAATCCCGCGAAAGTCGTCTCCTTCGCAAATCAGGGCTTACCCTTAATTCTTTCTTACTACGGGAGTAAAGAACAGTAACGTGTTTATGCAGCTGACACAGTCATCTCAAAAGTAACAAACGATTACATCGCACGGCGATAGAGGCAACGGCGGAAGCGAGGTAACGAACCGTTCACATTCAAGCCTTGATTGCAATCAAACAATGATTGCGATCCAACGTAGTTTCCAGTTTTCGCAAAACACTATTTTTCGGCGGAAGAGCGCCAAAGCTGTCGTCAGTAGTGACCTTACATTTGAATACTCCAATCATGAGTTATTGTTTATATGAAAAAGAAGTTTATGCCAGTTTTTTATAAATTTGAAAATTTATCTACGCAGCTAAACTACTTGATGAAAAGCTAAAAACTCTTTTAACAAGATATTCTACCACAGACATATAGATACCAAGATTTGCTTGTTTTAAACGTTATAATATTGAAAGGCTACTAAAATTTAAACAAAATTACATTCATGATTTTTTTGTCTAGTAATAACTTTTTTTACGTATATGTAGTTATTGATTATAAAGGGCACGTTTTTTGAAGAAGCCTGGTTTTTATTCTCTTCATACTTCCTTTATTTTTATCCAACATGGCACGAGGATAGAATACCTTTCATCTGATGGTAAGTGATACCATTGTCCGTAACAACATGGCGCTAGTTAAGATGGTACACACATCTCCATATTGCGCTCGTCGCCTGGAAACAAGGCGTTAAATCTCGTTACCCCAGTAATTTCATTAGCTAAAACAGCCTTCAAATAAGAATACATTAAGGTTTACACATTACGATTTTGCGGTAGAAATAGGATCTGCGCTGGCATTTACCTAGGCGATCTCCGGCAAAGGGGACCTAGCACTAGTATAGTTTCTATATCCTGGATGAATTCAACAGGATTTTCCAACAAATGCGGTATAGTAAATATATCACGACAAAAATAATATCAGATCATAAAACTTTGAAAAACAAATAAACAATATAAAAATTAATAAAAGGGGAATGCATACAGAGCGAAAATGGAGCAAAAGGGTTTTACCAAAAGTTTTTGGGACCGAATATTTGTATCCTGGTACTAATTGACAGTGCAAAAAGTTATAAACAAATAACCAAAGTCGGAATGAACAAAATTTTTTCGACCCCTCCAGTTTACAAGTCATTACGCTATATATTTATATTTTATATAAATCTTTTTTTATATCACATTCAAAGCCCAACAGTAATATCTAATTTTAGGAGACTTATAATGCGGACTACGAAGAGTTGAAACAGCCTGCTGGTATCAGGGTTTCCAACTATTTATGACCTGAGAATCTTTAAGAATGAATATGCTACTTCTAGACTAGTGTCTTATAATTACATACTATCTTGCTTTTTACTATTAGATGGATTGTAAGTTTCTATTGCTGAAGACCGTATAAGAAGTTATCACCGCAAATTTTATTTTATTTTTATTGGCGAGGTGACGAGAGGAGAAAGGCGTTGAATCGATGGTAAGTGATACGCATGTCCATAACAAAGTAGCGCTGGTTCAGATGGTATACATATACACATTCCACCACGTCGCTTTTAGACGTTACGTGTTAGGTCTTGTTACCGCAGTAATTTCACTAGCACATAGCATCATAGAAACTGAAACACAGTAATGTTTGCACATTACTATTTGGCGGTAGAAATAGGAGCTGCGACGATGTCTAGACGGTCTCCAGCAAAAGAGACCTACTACCAGCAAACTTTGTTTATAAATATATATACAATATATAAACAAAGTGAAGATGATTCAATATTATGATGATAAGATTTATTATTCAAAATGTATTTTCAAATGGAAGTAATTAGTAAAATTAATTTTAATTACATGTAACCTTCAATTGCGAAGAAAGTTTCAGACGCCGCGTGCTTTTCATGCCTTTCCAACTACTTTCAAAAGGTCGAAGTATCTTTTGTAACTATTCCTTACCCAAATGAAACTCGACATGCGAACTTTGTTAGGTTTGTTAACAAACAGTTCGCGAATATTAAGAAAAAAATTGGTTATTGTTAGGTTTATTTTGTTAGTATACTTCAGGAAAAAATCTTAATTACTTTTAAACTCAACGAATGTTTGTTATTATATATTATGTTGTCTACTGCTATATTTACCGGAAAATATTTAGTATAATGAACGATACTATAATTTCCAAATATTAGTCAGAACTTCATAGATTTAAAGCATATTTTTCTACTATATGAAAATCACGGTTATTGGTATTAACTAAGAGACTTTGTAGTTCAAGACGTTGTAGTACTCGAGTCAAACAACTTATATGATGAATCCTGAAAAACAGTACAGTTAAAGCATCAAAATTATAATACGGACTTAGTAGCTAAACGAGTAGTTCTGAAAAAACTACATATGAACCTAAATATCTGTGTGGTTTTCTTATTCGACCAGGGAGATGTTAAAAGGTTAACTACTGTACCAAGAAGTTTCAATTGTTGTGTTCATTATTAAAGTTCTGTTCTAGTTACTTTTTTTTAAAGTGTATTATTCTGTTAAAAATACTATCGATTTGTAATATTCTCCTTACTTAAAATGTTCGTTAGTTTCTTATAATTTTTAAAGTATTTGTATTTACTTTGCTAAAGAAGACGACAGTCATTACTTTAACAAAAATCCTTATGTATGTACTAACTTAAAAACAAACGTAAACCAAAGAGAATTAATTACCAAGATTCAAAGTAAATCTTAGTATTTGATTTGGTCTCTGATTGAATTCGTAGCTATGATTAAATTTTAAGGCTCTCTCAATCGAATTAATAATTCGATTTTAGTCGCCTAATGATTTCTATAAGTCGAATGATTTTGTCTATGAAATAAAGGCAGCTTTTCTAAAAATTATATGCCAGGAAGAAGATCAACAACAAATAAAAAATACTTCTGATGTCTAATTCTTTTAAAGCTCATGAAATGATGATGATTAATATGACCAACAAAATAATGATGAGTAGCTTCTGTGATGATTAAGCCACCTTTTTAAAAATGAGCTGTCAACAATTCCACATATAATAGTTATGTATTAAAAGATCAACCTATAAGTTACTAACAGCTTCTTAAACTTTGCTACGCGACTCCTAATTAAGAACTTATGTAGTATAACTTAAACTCGGCTTAGTAATAAATAACCACTAATTAATTGTCAGCGACGGGCAGGAAGACAAATTACATTTCGAGTATTTTATGAAAAGAAATTTGTTTTAAGTTAAATTTAACTTTGCTAAAGTAGTCGTGGATTTTTTAATAATGTTGTGTTGATGATTTTTTAATAATGCGTGGAGTTTCTCTGTCTTTTCTCTTTTTACAAAAATTTTGTGTTTTACTTACTTGCTTTACATTACTTTTTATTAGACATTACATTTTAATCTATCATCTTCTTAAAGCTCTTCTCCAATGAAGAGGTTTGTATGTATATGAATCAGTTTTACCAAATGTGGCACAGAATTACTGTTTTAAAGGTTTATATCGGTATGACTTCTCATCTTCATATTATGTAGACGCTAAAGACCATGTGAATGTGATCGCCTATTATCATGTTCTCAACGAAAATAACGAATTAAATTGGGTATATAACTGAAGGCAACTATGCTGGGAGAATATTCCGCACTAAAATTTTGGAGATTTCCTTAACACAACACTCTTATTATCGTACGTGAGGTGATTTCATAGCAGGTTAGTTTCAAAACATGAAAATTCTCATATTAGTAAGAAATTTAGTCTCCTTATAAGATAGTGGAGATAGAGGTAAAAAAGATTGTAATATGTATCAAAAAAATAACAAACCCGAATTGAATTTTCAGTAATTAAATAATGCGGTAATTAACTCTTATCGGTAATATCATATCAACTTTGATTAAACAATGTCACCAGCTTGTGTTCAATTTGTTTCAAATAAAACTTTTGATTAATCACATTTAAAGTTCAACAACAGATTTTCCTTTTTTTTTAATAATTTTGGACTTGTTGAGGTTCAAAATTTAGGTCAATATGCCAGAGAAGAGTATTGACTTATTTCTCTAGCGTAACGATCTATAGTGAGACCTGGCCTTCAACACAAAAGCGCGCTAACTTTACCGATAGAAAACAATATAAATAATTAAAACGAACAAGTTGTTATTACAAAATTATTTTGAGGACAACTGTACATTTTCACTACGTATGTAGGCACGAAAACACTCACATTAGCACAATACACTTTATTTACACTTGACGTACACTTTGATAGGACAGGATTGTTGTACTACAATAATCATCCTAACCAAGTACTCTATACGGAAAATCTCTCTAGGGCGTGTTAATTAATGAACAGCACCATCTATTGGTGAGTAACGGAAACTGATAAAGACAGCGTCAAAATTAATATAAACTAAACAACAACAATGAGCAAAAAAGTCAAAAAATATGTACTCTATACTGTAGTATTTTATTTAATAGGATGGGACGCGCTAGGATTACACCTGATGGTGAGTGATAAGCTTGCCCATAAAGAAGTGATATTTAATATAGTATACATAACATCACGTTTCGCTCGTGGCTTCGGAACGAAAGGTGTTAAGTCTCGTTACCCCAGTAATTTCACTAGCATACAGCACCTCTCAATCGGAACACAGTAATGTTTTCATGTTAGTATTTAGCGACAGAAACAGGAACTGCAGTGGTATCTACCTATACAGTCTCCGGCACCAGTGCATCAAAAGCACTTCCAAGTAATAAAACAAATAACTAAATATATTGACAAAATTAAACAAATGAAATAAACAACCTAATTTATCATGAAAAGCACTAATTAAGTTATCTAAACCTATAAGCAGAAGCTTTAACCTCATTTGAGTGAAGTCGTTAGACAAGACTTAATTATCAACATCTTCACACAAATTTAAATTGCAAATCCGCAAATAAAACTTTTCGCGTCTTTCTAAATTATTTATGCCTACGTTTGTGGTTTAAGTATACATTTGTTTTATATCTCATACATTAAGTTGACTATATTCCTGTACCTTTAAACATAAACTTGGATCTAATAAAAATAGGCTTGCAATTGACCTTAACGTTATATTGCATTAAGTAACAATGGTTTCGAAAACGATTTAACATGATCGCTTAGAAAACTAGGGATCTTATATGTTGACAACAGAAACATAGAAATTATTTACAAAATGAGAGTGACCTGCTCATAGTTCACAGTGTTAATTAACTAACGAGGAGGGAGCCACATCTCCGCCAACTCACCTTAACCAGCTTGGTGAGAGATGGCCTAGATCACTCAATTACTGGGAGAGACCCTTGTCCAGCAGTATTCATCCATCGGCTCATGATGATGATGTGAATGATAGAGAAGTTCGAAAATCCTTACTATCATCATTAGCATTACATATATTATTGGAACCAAACCAGGAACCTCCGTCTTTCAATGCCAGATTACATAAAAACGGCCGATTATCCATTCTTAACTTATTATTGCCCAAATAAAATATTGTTTGTTATAAATATTACTCCAGTGAGAGTTTTTTTTTTATTTCGCAAACTTATAAAATTACATCCGCAATGAAAACATAGAAAAGCTCCGATGTTATTATTTACCGTTAAGTCTTCCTGCAGCCTATATTATAGTACCTTTTTAAAATAAATTATATGTAAGGTATACATAGCGAAAAGGTAGGATATTAATAACTCTTTGTTTTCATTATAAAATGCAAACAATAGAAGTCATATTAACAAATAAAAAAACCTATTTCCACAAGGCGAAATAATCTAAAATGATTATGTACTTACAATTGATAAAGAAGATCGTCAGCTAGAACCGACTACTCAATGAAGGATACTAGGAATCGATAAAAGCGGTATTGGTGGCAGGCCTCCTTTGCCAAGGACCATTTAGGTATCAATACCTCTTATTGAAGCTGATAAATAGTAGTCATCATCATCATCATCATAAAGTGCCTTCTGCAAACTCAAGTTCAGCAATCAGAGAAAGAGAACATTCCGGTCTTCAGTTATTATTTTTAATTGATGGTACAAACAGTACTGTGCAGCAAATATTACTGTGGTGACCATACTTAACTTATTTTTTCACAAGACGAGTGTAATATGGAGCTATTTGAAATAATATATAAAAAGTTGCTGTTAAAAACCGATGGACTGGTCTACATAGATAGAGATAGGTTGAATGATGATAAATTGTATTGTTTTTTCCAAAAGTAATTATGATTTATTTGTACAGTTAGATGAGATCACGGTATGTAATTAAATAGTGAAATTGAGAATTCATTAAGGGTTGCTTGATGCTAAGCGTTACTTGTGTGAAACAATGCTCGTTAGCCGTAACGAGTGGAGTGCTCGCTGAATTTACCTCACAAGCGAGGAGAGTAAGTTTTAGTCGCTCCTCTTTCCCTCAAGGACCTGACGGGCTTAATTACATTTCTTAATTAGTGTTTCATTTGCTTTGTTTCCTTTACAGCAATGCTATACTATACAATCTAGATATTTTAAACACGCCATCAACTAAAAGGAATTACTTTGGGAAAATTTTAACAAATTTCATTTAAGATTGTTTCTGTTTTGAAACATTGTGTTAATACAGTTTCTATGTATAACATGTGGATAGTTTTCAGTGAAAATTTACGATTTGATATATACAAGTGATGTTCTCGCAAATGGAGTTCTGAAGTGTGATTGCTGCTGATATAATTTGGTTGGAGCATTGTGTGACGTCACACGCCTATAAACTCAGTTTGTATGGGGGAGCTTAACGTAATCCTATTATCTAGTTTCGTGTTGCGCTTCCCGCTGACTGGGGATGTATGTATGCAGAATAGAGGAGTCCAGTTTCATTTGAATATAAACAAACGTACCAGATTTAGAGTTATTTTTAAAACACACAACAAGACAATTTTGTTATAAACAGAAATTTTTAATGGAAAATTGTAAACCAAATCATTTTACTATTCATGACGACTTTTGTTGCTGGATACTAAGTTACTAAGTCTAACTACCTTCAGGATTTTCAAAAGATAGATCAGAAGTAGAAGCAGTAGATGGACAATCTGAGGACGAATCCAGGTAGTCAGAAAGCAGGAAGGAGCCATCGGTATTCAACAATAACGTAGGCTGAATACAAGTGAATTTTAGACAGCGACTATTATTAAAACATTTGCGTTAGTAAACACAATAAAAAGACATATTTTAGGGTATATGTATCAATTACTATCAGGTGTATGCACCACCGTTCTCTCCGTTAAATAAAAGTCTAGTCCTTAAAATATTGAGACATGAATTTATAAAGGTTCCTTTGTTCACAAATTGCTTTATTCAATTCTACATCAGATTAAACTTAGACTCTTAAAGAGCATCTTTTTCTTTGTTCAAATGACCTTAAAATGTTAATTTTAACTTCTTCCTTTTGAAATTTAAATAGTCAAATTTTACATTGCCGTTTCAATTGTAATCAAGTAGAGCTTTCAAACAAACTTATGTTTAGGGCTTACGTGACAATTTATTGTTAAAAGCTTTATAAAGACGCTGAGCTGTTTCAGTCAAGCCTTGGAAGTTGTTTATTATTCAGTTTAACGTGAGGCGACAAATTTAAATCTTACAAGAAATTACTTAACAAAGTTTCAAAAGTTCACTTTTGTCGTGAAAGACAAACTTCTGAACAAACAGAACTTATGAAAGGATTATAATTAAAGAGTAACAAATGTAAAGGAGTGATGATGTATAATACTTTTTAAACCTTTTGTTTTCAGCAAAAGGTATTTTTAACCATTAACATAATAGAGATCAACTAGAGAACATAAGCTTTATTCTTCGACCTCGTGACAGATTGATCTTGATTAGTTCGTATTAGCGGCTTCCCGACTTTCACCAGATCGTAAGTCCTCCTTTTAAAAGGTCTAGCACGTCCTTCGGTATACAGGCTTCACTTAAGGGTCTTACTATCCTTTCTATCGTCAGTTCGAATCAATGTAGTCTGCCTATAGCCTCTGAAGCCTAAAAACATTTAGCGTTATGTCGCTTGTACAAACCTCCTCTTAACTTAATTTATAACATAAGTTAAATAAAATGCATAAACGTCCTCTAAATTTTAGAAAATGTGAAAAGAAATAAAAGGCATGTACTTCTGGTCGTTGAATACAAATAAAGCTGGCTCAGTTATTGCCTACGGGACATGTCAACTCCCATAAGACTGAAATATTGAATGGTATACATCGTCACAGCTATTCATGGATTCTGCGCCGACGTTTATATTTTACGGGCCTGAAAAAATGTTACAGCGTCCCCATATATATAAAACGGCAACTTTTTCGCTCTTCAATATTTATAATAAATGTTACAACAAACGAAACGGATTATTTAAAGTTTAATTGCAATAATTATATAGAAAAATCAGGGACTTTCCCGCCAGTTACTACCAAACAAGTAACTAGGTACTAACAACTTGTTCTTGATTATTCTCATTAAAATTGAGCTTTGTTTAATAATACTAAGCTCCCTGGTTTGGGTCATTACATCTTTCTCACACAAAAAATAGTGAATATGACTCGCTGGGTTATAGACCTGGAGTTGTATTGAGAACTATTTTGAGGCTTAAACATTCTCGTAGAGTATAGCAGAGTATATAAAGCACAGGTCCGGTCGTGTGCGGAGTACTGTTTTTATATTTGGGCGGGTGCTGCGAAAACCCATCTTGCAGCACTAGACTCGGTGGAGAGGCGGGCCAAGAGGCTAATTGGTGATCAAGA
>DWLS01004241.1:0-14301 GCA_018246255.1 Pachliopta kotzebuea | reverse complement strand
CTGCATCACAGCAGTAAAAGGCGCTACGATGTTACCTTCTGCCTTAATGGTCATCGCCAATGTAAACCATCAAGAGCTTTAACAGTTTTTTAAAGACTGTATAAAAACCTTAAGTACAAAAATTATCTGTCAATGTATTTCTGTTATATCAATATTTTGAGTTAAGCAAAAAAATACACGTGATTTATGAGTGATATTACTAGAAACATACAGCAAATGTTCTTATTTACTACATTATACAAGAAATATACTTAACCAAATAATATTTTTGTTAATATTTTATTGCTTTGGTTAATCAGCAAAAAAAAAGATTTTGTTTTGTTAATGAAAACAAAATATACCTCGCGTGGAAGTCGTTATAATGTATGATGTCCAATTCGTACAGTCCCTCGAATGGTAAAGCGAAACCGTCGGTCAGACTGACCGTCGCTATACACACTACAAACAATCTTAACGTAAAGTTTAACATTTTAACTGTAACTCTAAGTGAAACTTCGTCGATATGACAACCTCCGTCGCCTGTGCCCGACGGTTAACTGACGTGAGGCGTTTGAGTTACTGAGAGATAAATGAATATTGGCGGAATAATGAAGTAACAAACGGTCAAGGTTGCTCTCCTTCTTTATTGTCTCCATTTTTACAACATTTATGTTAATAACAATTATATTTTGAAGTTGTTACCATTTATTTTTGTAAATGTTAGAGTTTTTATACAAAAGTAAACATATTATGTGGTATGAACCAGAATCCAGTCAATACACCAATGAACTGTATCTTGAGTGTGACGATAATCGAAAGGAGTGGAGACAATCCAGTAGTCGATTTCTATCTTTCCCTTACACTACCCGATATTTAGATTCTTCCAAAGATTAACACAATTACTCATCTACTACTACATAAAAAAAAGAAGACAGTATAATAAAAAAATATTATTACTATTTTTGTTATTAATTTGCACAAACAAATATTGGTCAAATTCCATCTGAAATTTTTGTCCTAAAATTTTTTTAACAAATTTTGTGATAAACTCATTATTATCATGTACAGTAAATGGTATACACGAAATTATTACCTATCTTCATGTGGGATCAGTACAATATCTCTTCATCTTCCATTCTCTTTTACCAATGTCAACTCGCAATCCTCTCCTTTTACACACATTACCTGTTTCACACAATTCTTTCTTCTCTTCTATGGTCTTTCTCTACTTTTTCGTCTATCCATACCCATATTTATTAATCTTCTAATGATATGCAGAATATTAATTGGATGACGCAATACATTTCATTATTTGCAAATTCTGCTTCAGTAAGCCCTCTTTTTATATAAAGCAAATACGATACATTTTGTAAATTGTATATATTAAATATAGCCAGTTCAAAGTCCAGTTTATACAATTACCTAAGTTTTTTGCTTGTATTGTATTGTTACAATTGTAAGTACAGATCAAGCTAGAAATTGTATTGTGTTGATAACATTGACATTTCTAAAATATAAAATATTGTTAAAATATATGTTTAGACATTTCCTGCTACATTGAACTAGGATAACCTTTAAACATGGATAACTATGTTTTTTGTCAATTCAAATCTTCAGAATGATTCTGTCTTCGGTGAATAAAGGTTAAAATAGATTATTGCTGTTTCTAAGTTGTTCAAAGTTATTTCTTAAATGCTTGAAACGTATTAAGCGTTAGTCAATTTACAAAAGAATATTTTTTGATGCAATGGGCCTACAAGTGTTTTCAATTTCACATGGTGTTTGTGATAAGGTCATGCATGGTGCAACATAAGCTCCCTGGATACTTCGGCTTTGGTATGTTGACAGAAAAAACATAGCATTGCTGTTATAGCAGATTTAGAGTATGAGGATGGTAGCTAACAAAGCGAGATCGAAAATGCTTTTCAAAATTTTTCATATTTGTAAATAAAAAACAGATTTCAATTAATTATATAATTTATTTACACTATTTACAAAAAAACAACGGAAAAATTTCACTAAACGGGTGGCCAATATAAACTTACTTCATTATGTGCAGATTCCGGTAACCACTTGATAAACTCGTCGAGTAAATCTGTAAAAAAATACATTTTTAATAAAATAGAGACGGTATTATCACGGTTATTCGACAGGATCATACAGGATATTCTAGTTTTGTAGCCGTAGGATATACATGTATACCTTACTACATTTTTTTCCATTCGACGAAGCTACGTTCGACGAGTTTGACGAAGAAGACGTTCACCTGATGAATAAGTAATGCGACACTTCCTTAACAATATGGCGCTAATTAAGATAAGAAGCACTGCATTACATTATGCCTGTCGTCTTGAAATATTACATATTAAGTCTCGTTGTCCCATTAATTCCACTAGCCCAAACTCTCTTCAAACCGGAATGATGCCTGCACAATACCTCTGACGATAACACTAGGCACTGACACAACTATATAAAACCTGACTAAGGGTGATGAAAGAAGAAAAACATATTATCTATTTATGTATTGCAGTTATGACGATAGATACACTTCAAACGTCTTACACTTAGGATTTTCTTTCCACTCATTCTTCAACTGTTCTCGGTTGCCTACTCTCTTCATAACGAGCGTGTTTAGGAGTACCTCCGTCCTCGGTTTAAGCTTGGCCCAGCTTTTAATCATTGTTGACGGTGGAGATAGGAGAGAACTTGTGTACTTGCTCAGTTTAGGGAAAACAACGCCCTCTAATAAAAATCTAGCGAACCATCTGCGAACAAAAGTTCCTTGTAATTGGAAAATTATTATTTTTTACATACAATCAGTGCCTAACATTAATGACAATCTTACTATATTTCTATGTTCACTATTAATACAACATGTTATTTTTTATCTGCAAAGGTCTTAACTTGACTTCGATATCACTAAGTGTCACTCAGTGACAAAAAGACAGAAGTTGTTTCGAATCAACGCAAGCAAGCAAATACTGCACCACGGCGGCAGTTGAAATTTCATCTCTTCTAATTTTTATATTGTATTTATAGTACGATTCTAAAAGAACTTATTTTGTACTACGCGTATATATTATGAACTTAGAATTAGGTCTTCTATATTAAACTAAACATAAATCACTTATATAAATACAAATTAGTAATTGTTACGGGTTTGTCAAATATTCACACAAAATCACTAAAAATAAATATTATTACCTGTATCGTTCTATTTTATCCGGATAATCGATCTCAACTACTGGCAACTCCCAACAAGCCTTCCCAAAGGTGCTTTTAAAACTACACTTGACACGTCCGGATTTTTCGTCGTACCTTGGCTCTGGGTCTAACAAAGGATCGCCTAAAAAAACTCTATTTATAATTTGTTATTCAACGATATCTATTACCAATAGAAACAGTCACACATACCTAAGTTACACAGTTGGGGCACGTATACAGGTAACCACTCCGGTTCTATGGCAGTGACGTTGCGCATCACCATCTTTCGTCTCTCTTCCGCACCCGTCTCGTAAATCTCCTGGTACACCACCCATTCGGGAATGCACTTCCTCAATATCGACTCGGAGTGCAAGTGGACCGGCTCCTCAAGTTCCCCGCAGTGGTATGCGTACTTATATTTTCTCTTATCCTCACCTGTGTTGTTGAAATATTAACTTTATTTTCATGATTTTAAAGTTTATGAGACATATTTATATTCTATGACTAGTAAGTTTCATAGAGAGATATGCTCGGTGTATCTTTACGTGATCTAATCAGGAATGAATAAACTCGTAGAACAGAGACCACGGATATAGCTCTTCGGATTAGTAAGTTAAAAAGGCATCGAGGTGCCTAGAGGGTGAAATCTTTGAGAAGAGACCACGAATTTGTAAGCGCAGCGTAAGACAACCGCCTGCACGATAAACAGATGAGCTGCTGAAGATCACTGAGAATCGCTGGATGCGAGCGGCATCGGTCTGAACCGCATCTCTAAAAATCGATAGGAGGCCCGGTAGATTACTAGTATCAAATAAATAATGATAACTGGAAAATATAACTTGATGTTTATTTTTTTATTTCTATAACAAGAACCTAATGATCATGTGAATCCTTAATTATTAATACTAGTAGTTGCCCGTTGCATTCGCAACTAAAAGTTTATTATCTTTATAAAATGTTTAATATGAGAATAATCATGACATAAACAGAGGCGTCTGTTAATTAAGTTGGCATAGCGACGTCCTATACTGCACGGACGCACGCTAAGAAAGGAAAAATATTACTAGAATACTCTGGTTTGTCCTTTGGAGCCACTGACCTTCTTTTACTTCATTCAAACCAATCTTCCTGCCAACCTGATCGCCGAGACCACTAAGGACGAGCTGACGCAATAGCCTGGCTTGAGTCTCATCAGGCGGTTTCATTTCGGGGTCTACTGTGAGGTTTACACCGGAAACACTGAGGTTAATTTCCGATGTAAGTTGTTTCCGTAGTTTGCGAATTTCTTTAATTGCCTGAAAGGAAAATAAGTTTTGAATTGATGAAAATATTTCCACTACCAGGCCTTGGGACTTTGTCTAACAAGAAAATAGGCTTCAATCCCTACTGAAAATGAAATTACAGTGAAGGAAAAATATCGTGAAAAAACTGACATATTCTAAGGAATATAATATAAATAACAATTTTCGTAAACACGTGAGATTTACGAACTCGCACTTGGCCTATGTGCTGCGTCAATTATCTTAAGTATCATGTCATGTGCGAGAAGGCCCAAACTGACAAAACAAGGTAATTGGAAAATTAAGACTGTACTACATTTATTTAAAGTAAATTGATTTGATTTAAAGAATAGCAAGTGCTTTATGGTGACACTGTATTTATCAACCCAACTCACCTTCTCCCTGAGACCATGTTTAGCACAAAACAGTTCTTCTTCGCCTTTTACGTACGCATACTCCGCGGCGCCAACCGCTCTCATTAGTACACCAGGATCGCCCAACAGCAAAGTATGTCCAGTTGCGGGCCAACAGTCATTTTTACTGCTCATCACCTGATAAAGTTTTATTTTTATTCGTGGTGTTGATATATCGGAACAGAAGACATAAGCAAATGGTTGCTTGGTTTTTATACTCATATGTGATATCTATTTAAAAAGATTCTTAATGCAGGGAAAATCAGCTAATATTCAATCCTCAAATCCCTGTCGTAGCACTCTATAGCATAATAAACCAGAAACTAGTTCGTATTCGTATTTTACCCTGGGCTAGGTTAGAATGCCAACACCCTTTTTAATGGCCTTCTACAACGGTCTTGGTTTTACCATCCCGAAACTACAACAGCCAGCAATAATGACCTAACAGTAGAAAACACTTATCTGATTTGCCTGCTCGTGTTAAAAAAAGAGATCTTACCTCTGGTACGGTTAAGGCGGAGACTAGTACGATTGTATACGGCAAGAGGTTCTGCTGATGACTTAACGCCAGCATCTTACCATAGCGAGGCAATAAGGGAAATGCGGAAACAGCTTTACCTAGTGCAGTTACTTTTAGTACCTGAAATCACATAAAATACATCATGTACACATTCGAGATTCAGTATAAAAATCAGGTCATTATGAATTAAAACAAACATCTTAATATCCGAACCACCGGGACTCTCGCCTTCTCTCACAAGCATTTAAATACATGATGCAATACTTCCACCCCTTTTCCACCGGCGCACGGCGAGACTCTATCCTTTCGTTGTAAACATCACTAGTTTACGGACAAAGAGGTTCAGCTCCTCGTTTTTAATAAACTCGTTTTCAACAGTTAAGGAGTGGAACTTGCCCGTGTCATAGTTCCGTACAAAAACGATGTAAACGTCTTCAAAAATAGAGTGAATAGACATTTACTAGGTTAATTCGTATTACTACTACAAACCACAATCACTTAACGCCAGACCAGATCGTGGTCAAGCATTAAGCTTTAATAAATAAAATCGGCCATTTATTCACCACGCTGTCGAGTCCCAGGTTGGAGGATATCTTACGTCCAAGAAATTTATAGTCTGTGGAACATGTCGGTTTTCCCATGTTGCTATCCCATACTATAAGTGCAAGATCAATGGGATTTGAAGCAAAGCTTTTCATACTTGTGTACCACGGCTTCATAAGCACTCTTAAGTATTTTAGGTTTCAACAATTTTTCACAAATAAGCTTTTTTATTGTAGTTAGTAATGAAACCATTTAGGCGTTCACATGAGGATAAGAGATACATTTGCTTATAACAACGAGACCCTGGTTACCCTACGTCTACGTTCATTACCCCAGAAATTTCACTAGCTTACAGCAGCCTTCAGACCAGGACACAGTAATATTTGCACGTTATTTTTTAGCGGTAAACTAGGAACTGCAGCGGTACCTACCTTAACCCACGGTATATAAGATTTATAAATTGAAAGCATCTAATTTTTATCTTCGATTCTGTGCACCATTAGACCAAGTCATACATATATTTACAACATAAATTTACCTCCTCATCATTATTTCTTTTACTTCTTTTATTTTCAGGTTTCTCCAATATACCTAGAGCTTCGAGTCGTTTCTCGGCTAGACGCAATTGCATTCTATCAGGTGCCGTCGGAAAGGGAAAGTTTACGACCTGCGATATTAAAGATATAAGAGTAGCAAATAGTGGTTTTTGTACGACAAACAAGACATCCACGTGATAGTAAACGATACACCTCTCTAATAACAATGTAAAGCTAGCTAAGATGATATACAAACATTACTACACATTGTAATTATCACCATGAGACAAAAGATGTTATGTATGCCTCCTAGTAATTTATTTAAATTATTGGAGATACACGGGCTATAACTGTTTTCAAAGCAGAACAGAGAAGACTACAATTTGACGGCAGAAAAAAGCCGTAAAAACCTACCGCGTTGTACTTATCTGGACGATCTCCAGGAAAAGGGGCAGACCACCAGTAAAAAGCTCTAGTTTATAGCAAACAACCCCATATAATTTACGTGTATGTTAAATCACCTTATCGATAGACATGCACTTCATGAGCAGGACTATGTCATCAGCGGGCCGCCGGCAGAGATCAGGTGCATGCTGCTCCGGAAGCTCATGTGCGAACACAGCGCTGCTGTACAGGCGGTAGGTATGACCCGGTCCAGTACGACCGGCACGGCCCGAGCGCTGGGCAGCACTGGCCTGCGATGTCCACACTACTCGCCAAGCGGAAGCACCCGTTATATGGTCGTAGACACTGCCAACAAAACAATTAAAAAACATCGAACCCGTTTACAAATATGAAATAGTAGAGTGTAGACAACTTCCGGAGACTTATTCTTTAGATTCGTAGCCTTATCATTATTGCTGTGTTCCGATTATTTATAGATGAGGGCCAGACTGTTGAAGTCAAGTGATAGATCAATGTTTATGAAACCCCCAATTCAATTTACTCATAAATAGTGTATTAATTTTCGATGAAATTGAAGCCAAGTATAAATAAAAAATTGGTCTTATAAAACCTTTTAGTGGGTTCAGTCCAACTGCAGAGGAGATAAAGCCTATAAAAAACCCTTGTAATTACCGCAAACAATGAAACTTACCGCATTTTCTTCTTGCCCGTATCAACGACGTATTTAATAGATGGTATGGTCAACGAGGTTTCGGCGACATCGGTGCTGACAACGCACAGCCGTGTGCCCACCGGCGGTGGTTCGAATACGCGAGACTGCTTCGTCGAACTCAACATGGAATAAAGTGGCAGCACCCACAGCGGTTGACGGCAGGACTTTATTTCTGGCGTAAGAATCTCGTTTTCCCCATCTGTAGGGTAAGGAGTTGTGAATAACTCAGATCCATCGATTGAGACAATCCAAGATGTTATGCCGGACTATTACTTGACTCCTAGTTTTCACCTTACTAGAGCGAGAATGAGGAGAGACAATTGAGGACGTAGACGTTAATAATATATTTACGACAGAATACAGCAACGCTATTGTGACAATATCTAACAATGATAGTGGTGGAACTACCCTCATCAAACTATGCTAGTTGAGCTATGTATCAAATCGCGTGGCCACAAACCTTAAGAAACAATTATGTTGGTTATGTTGTCTCGGAAAAAGACTATTATTATTGGACTTATTGGGCCGCTGTAAAGCGATGAAGCATTGAGAGGATTCAGTCAGTGCAAATCCAATTACCTGTCTTTGGTTCTCGCGAAAAGAGTATGAGAAATAATTTTACCATACTTGATATAGGGACCAAAAAAGTTCTTTGATTTAAAAGCGCTTGGCCACTGCGTAACAGAAGCAGGTAAAACATCTTTGTTACTTACCGGAATCACTTAAGTGTCCTTCACTGTCGTCATCACTGCCTACCAGATCCGCTTGACCGTCATCTTCTGGCATATCATAGTCATCTAAGTTTATTTTCGGAAGTGTTTTGGCTTTCAGTTTCGCTTTCCGTCTTGCTTTGCGCGCTCGCTTCATTTCCTTCTCCACCTGTATGTATATTCATATATTAACATATATACATATATTTCGCTCAAACTGTTGAAACTTGTAGTTGGTTACGCAGCGTTACACTTCCAAATGTAAACTCATTATATGAACTGTATGAACGTTATTGCTAACCTCATCGTCATCAGACTCCAAATCCTCGGGCTCAGAGTCCAAAGCCGCATCGAACTCCCCAGGCGCCTTCCTTGTTATTAACTTTGAATAATTAACATCCTTACGATACGGGAACGACGCTTTCAATTTACGAACTAAATACCGGACCTACAAAAGAGATATAAAAGATGTATGGCGTAGTGGTTAAGAGCTTGTTATGTAACTGCGACATTGGTTCAATTCCTTAGCCACATATTGAGAACATGTAACGTCCACAAATCCACACATAGTGCGGTGAATAAAGAAATGGTTTTGTTTTTTTACTTGTAAAAGAACGCTCCGACTCCCAATGTTAGCATTTTAAAGAGCTATTTTTTAAAAGATTTTTAATATAAGTTTAACTTATCTCACCTCTTGCTGTCCAGTGACAAAGATCAAAATCCCTCCTTCCGGCAGTCTAGTGTGTATTTTAACCGTTTTCTTATACGCTTCCTTTAAGTAATCACTGTAAGTATTTTTGTTGAAATGTATTGTTACAGGGAATTGACGGGAATCGATCTAAAAAGTTTAATAAAATAATTGTAGTCAAAATTTCATGTATGCCCGTACTCAGAACAATAGTTTTTATCTAATGTTAATCTCGATTGCCCGAGACCATTTAAGTGGTATTATGCATATTACTAAATATAGTATTCCGATTTTAAGGAGCTGCAGCAAGTGTAATCACACGGGTAATGAGATTTGACATTTTTATGTCGCAAAGCGAAGTGCCAAATGTGATGTTGTATAACATCGTAACAAACATTGTGGCGTTACCACATTATATTAAACGATGGTACGTAGTGCTCTTCGCGTCATTTCGTGTATTTAAAAAAATACAAACACCGCTTTACTATTATAAATTCCGTTTAAAGACGATATATGATATAAAATCCGACTTAAATTATTTAAGATTCCTTCAAAGATTGACTAGAATATCAAGAGATTGAAGATTAATGTACTTAAATGTCTACTTTTTTATAAGCATTGATCATAAAAGGCCTTCTCCTGTTTGTCTATATACTTTAAGGTTTTTACCAAGCAAAATTGCGAACTAATCATCACAAAATACCTTTATCAAAGGTGGTGTTTCCTTAAAAAGTCGTTTATTTTCAGTAAAGTCTTCCACCCTCAATGTAGCAGACATTATTATAAGTCTCAATGGGTTACCACGTTTTCTTCTTAATGGAACTATTCTAGACAATAGACCCAATAGTATGTCAGTGTAAACACTTCTCTCATGGGCCTCATCAATAATAACTACAGAATATTTACTGAGCAAAAAATCTGTTTGGATCTCCTTTAGTAATACACCTGAAAAAAATATTGTCTGATTCGGTAACAAATGCTTAAGAGTGGATAACTTGTACAAATCACATAAAAAGACAAGTGGTTTTACAGGGTGCAATCCTTACGACAGCTGAGGTTAAGGAAGAACAAAATTTTGTTTTATTTGTATATAGAGGTACCAAGTCAGCTAGCAAATGAAATGGACTAGTCAAGGAAAAACCGAAGTAACGAAAGTACGTGACTAAGCCGCGGTCAGCAATAGTCTGTAGCGTTGAAAGAAAACAAAAAAATTAAAAAGTTTACTTACCATCAGTCATAAACTTAATTTTTGTATCCTTTGTAACATTCCCTTCAAAACGCATCAAATATGATACCTCTTTCCTGGACAAGCCGAGCTCATGCGCAACTCTGGCGGACATAGCTACTGTCGCCACACGCCTTGGCTCAGTCACAGCAATCATTTTGCGTTCTGCATAGCCAGCCTCATAAAGGAATTGTGGTATTTGTGTTGTCTTCCCACTTCCTAGAGTAAAACAAGATAATAAAAAATTAAATGCTTCAATGACCATTCAGCCAAAATAAGCAGGACATTCACCTTATAGAAAGTGATACACCTACATGTATGAGGCAAAGGATGACATACAGCACAACAAGTTTTACTTGTCGACTTGAAACATATGATATTAAGTCTCGAAATTTATTTATTTTATTGGCTGCACCATGGCCACTGAAATGACACTGATGCCAAAAATAAGCCATGCACTAACCGTTCACTACCATAAATTGTCATTCACTCTCTGAAACCGAACTAACAGTTTGTAATAGATATAAAAAAAATACGTATATTTCTCACCTGTTTCACCAGCAACAATTAAAAACTGATTTTCATTCACCAACTCCATAATTCTTTGCTCTTCACCAAGAATTGGTAACTTTAAACGAGCCACTTGTATCTTTGGGTCTCGTTTAACATCTACATGAACACTTGGATGGTCAAGCAATGGTTTTTTAACTTCATTTTTTATTTTCACCTGCTTTGTTTCTTCAACCTCATTGGAGTTTAATGTTGCAGTTATAATTCCAGTTCCATTAACATTTTTTGATGTCTCAATTGTTTTACAATCATCATTCACCTCAATGACATTACTATTCTCATGTACAGAATTTTCATTTGCAATTTCTTCGGTGCTTACTTCATCTTCAGATGATGTATCTGACTCATCTGTTACTGATTCAAGCCCTACCACATTTGGGTCATACTTTTTTCTCTTCAATTTCTCTGAGTTTTCTAGTCTTAGTAACCTGAGACGTCTTTTTGCACCTGATCAGACAAAATATATAATACATATGTATTTTTTTTTTCAAACGATGTTATTGCCTTCGGCCAATATTATGGCTGCGAAGGCTTCATCGGTCCCGAAACTCACGGACATATATTTAGCAAGCTAAACAATATTTTAAGTTAAGTTAAACAATGTTTTAATAAAAATATAAGAGAGAGGAGAAAACCAAGGGAAAAGTATTAGAGGAGCGACGAAGAGATGGACAGAGATATAAGTGGACAGAGAAAGAGGGGAGAGACAATTCAATAGATAATTATATATATAAACCCTTAAGCTAAATTCCGTACTCGAAGTACGAAAAACTACTCGCGGTGACGGAGTCTACGCGGTCATCGGAGGGGGGCGTGGACCCGCCCTCTGACCACCGCCGCCTGTGTCCTAGACTCTGGGCAATTAGGACCGTCTGAGAATACGGGTGCAGCGACTGTAAGCGGTGTGCAAGCCTTGCGGGAGCCACAACCTGCGACGGAAGGTGGATGGCGGCTACATAATATTTAAATGCAACAGTCTTGAAATATGTTTACAGGTACAGCAAGCAAAAGAAAAGGAGGGGAAAAAATTTCAAGGAAGGAAAACATCTTTCCCGGGAACTGTTTCCTCATTTCTCACTATTGGAGGTATCCTATACACCTTTTTTTTAAATATTTATTGCCTCGCGATTTGATACATGGCTTAAAGCACATGATATTAGTTATTATACTAACTGCACATTAATTGAAAAATTCATTGGTGCAGGTCTGATTCCAACCTGGTACCCCCGGCAAGAAAGGCAGGCATTCAAACCACTAGGCTATCACAGCTCTATACAATGCAAGTTATACAAAGTTAATATATTAAGGTAAAACCAAAAACACTTTCATAATTTACTAATGTACTAAAAGCAAAAAAGTTTGATTTAGTTGATGGAAGGGTTTTCACACATCCCTATAGCTGAGTACCATCATCAAATTTAAATCTATCACCATAAGAGCATTGCTATGTACAGGCAGTTAATAAGAAAACCAAGGTATTCTGAGTGAATGCATCACTATCTATAACTTTGTTGTTACTTAACCTAATGAGAAATTGATATCAAGTCTTTAGACTGCTATAGAAAAAAAAGCAGAGTGCAAAAATGTCATCATTTGAAATAGGAAACCTGCTATACTGCTGAATTTTTTCTGTTCCTCTAGTTGAGCATTAGCTGTTACTGGGACTTCAAATTTGAATTCATTTAATTTTCTGAGACCAATAGTTTGCACAGCAGAGATTGCTGTTAAATGCTTTATTTCCTCAGGTGTTGCTTGTACTTGAGCTAGAGATTCTAATAGAGCTGCTCTCTGTAACATGAAAAATATTAAGTTTTAAATCTTTTATTTGTACAACAATAAATGTGATGAATAATGGCATTGTGCTGAATTATTTGCAGCTTTAACCTAGGGCTATATGACCTTTATTTTTGTGTTCAGTATATATGAAATAACTTGAGATACAATGAAAAGAACTGTGATGGTTCTTATCTATCAGTCTCCGAGACTTCCTCTGGTGAATTCATCATTCACAAATTTTTGTTTTTAAAAGAATCAGTCATAATATAAGAAAAAAGTTTAGTACACTAACTCTACGAATATACTAACCAATTCTTTTTTCTTCTTTTTGTCAACAACTTTTTCAAGTTTTTTTCTTTGTGCTTTGGAAAGGAATCTAGTCCTTTCTTTTTTTTCTTTGATTACTTTTGTTTCTCTTTTCTTGGATGGTAAAGCTAACAGGTTGCTAGTATCTAAAGAACCATATTCACTTGTGCCAAATTCTAATTTAATCTGTAAGTTATTAATGTAAAAGAGAAATTAATATGTCTACTTGCTTCAACACAAGCATTAGCCAGTATGTTATCTTATAAGGATGTAATAATTTATAGGAATTAAATTTTTCGAATGGAAAATCACCATTCTGTTGTTGATTAAAAACATAAAAGTATGTGTTAAATTTTTATTAATCATGTAAAATTACAACTTAAATACATACATAAATTAATACATACATAAATTACACATTTGTAAATATAGTTAAAAATAGACGTAGTTGTAATATTTATATAATCATCTTTGGTTTTATTTGTAAAACACAGTTATTAATACAATTTTTTTACCTCCCTTGCTTGTGAATTATCAATGTTTGTTGTGACTACTTGTCGCGCTTTCGCGTTATGTCGCTGTTTGCCCATAATGTTGCATAAACTACTAACTAAAATATTTCATTCCGGTTACAATATGAAGTTAAACTATGTTAACAACACGTGCTTTTATTATGACATCAACTCATTTGTCACTTTTGACAGATATTCATGATAATAATATGATGATATTTGTTTATTCCTATCGGGAGAGACAAAGGACTTTAGTCCATACAGCCAGGTCTTGTTCTTGGTAATAATTGGAGAAATTTTTGATAAGTTTAAAGGCCGAAGCCACGTCTTCATTGTTCTTAATCGTAAGGCCGAAGCCATGTCTTGTTTTATTGTTTTCGTATCTTATTATTTCCGGTCATAAGGCCTAAGCCACTTCCTCGATCTTCTAAATTGGTCGAAATCAATTCCATAACAGATAATAGTAAAATCCAAATAAAAATTGTTTATATTTCCAGGTGCTTGTATCAAATCTGATGTCAAGGTAAATCCAAAAATATGTCCATTCAATCCAGTTAGTCAATCCGGGGAATACAATCTTTTTAAATGTCTTGAACCATATTGGAAATAAATTCATAAATGATATCATGCACATCATGATAGTTTAACAGATTAGATGACAAAGGTGTTTGATATGGAATTCAGGGCATTCGAAGAATATGTGGTCTACAGTTTGATCGACGTCTGAATTGCAATACAAATAGGAGGGAGACGTAATAATGCGCATGCGGTGTAAATATGACTTAAATCTACAATGTCCGAATCTAAGCCGGCAAAGTATTGTGTAAAATCTTCTGTTTTTGTATTTGCTTGATTTACAAAACCATGGCGTTCCAATATCTCGGTTGATTGCAGCATACCAAGTGCCCTTTCTCGCTAAACT
>DWLS01004240.1:0-14305 GCA_018246255.1 Pachliopta kotzebuea | reverse complement strand
TAGGCTCCCGCCCGGCCACCCTCCACAGATACCTTCCGAAACATCCGTGTCCCGAAAGGAGCTGCGTCAGGCGGTAGGACAGAATCCCGTGCCGTCGCGCCACCCAGCGGCCGAGTAGAGGCCGCACCGCATCCACTACAGTCCGCCCCGGTCCCGGCACCGCGAGACTATACGAAACGTCTACCTCAACGTAAGTGGTACGTCCATTTATAACAACTAGCTAACGTCATACACTTATGATCACATTGCGCTTGTCGTCAGAAAACATTGCAAGTTAAGTCTTGTTACCCTAGTAACTTAACTAACTACAACGCCCTTCAAACCGGAACACAGTAATGTTTGCTTACTAGACCAGGGCAGAACAAAGATCCGTCGCAGAAGAAGGGGCCGCGCGAGGCGGCAATTTGCCCGCCTCACGCAAACCCCGTAGTGGGGTCACCGGCGAAGAGTCGGGGGACTCTCTGCTGGCTTGCAAGACTCCACTCTAGTCTGGAGGGTGGCTTTGGTGAGCCGAGCCACCTTCACCAACGTGTCGACGGCCCGGCGACCGGGCCTTCCGCTGGGGCAAGGTAGTGAATGCGAAAGCGACCCTACCTTGCCCCAACAACGCGGAGGAGGGCTCACGGGGGTTTTTAGTGCGTGCGAGTCCCACACAGTCCATCCCGCCACCCCTGTGGCGAGATGGCATTGCGAAGGTATTTTCCTCCCTCAAAAAAAAAAGGCTTCACCAATAGTGAACGGATTTGGAGGGTCTCCCACCGCGCCGGCCCTAGGCGATTTGGAGGGGAGCCAGAGCCTCGTATATCGATTAACAGGGTGCACCACCAGCAAGTGAGGTTAGCTAAAGTCCCGTGAATTCTTGTGTGAGAGCACTTAAACCCATATTACGTCAACCCTATGTCATCGTTGTATACTATTAATTTCTTATTCCTGTTCATCGCCGATACGATTTTTGTTTTATAATTAATATAATAATTACCAACTAAATAGATTTGTTTCATAGCTTATGACATAAATGCAATATTTCCACTGACACGGGGCAGGGTTTTTATTTAGACAATAAATTACTATAGATACTTAGAATTTTATTGGCTTTTAAAATATCTAAAAAAACTTTAATTCATTGCGTTGTTTTAAACTACATCAATGAGAATAAGTAAGACCGTCATACTTTTTATTTTGTTATATACAGTTATGTCAAATTTACTGTATTTTCTAGCTAAGTATTATCGCGCATAAAATATTAGATGTACAGAGATAAATTAACATTTTCTTTATGTTATATTTTCTTGTTACGACGATAAATGTGATACCAACGCGAGAAACTCGTTGAATTGTTACATGAACATTTATTTGATATATTTTATACATAGAAGTAAATCTAGTAACTTTTCTTATATATATTGTTAAGAAATTTTGTGTTAAAAATAGTTTCATAGACTATATACATTATATTAGAGCAGACTATAAGTGCTACAATGATGCAAATAACATTTATATAAGCTGTGAAAGAGAATTAATGTTTATAAATCTTTGAAATTTATTTTGGACAAATTATGTTGGGCTCATTAAAATAACACGCATGACCCAGCTTTGACATGTTAATCTTACCAAGAGTTTCCTTTGTAGTAAAACACACTATGTCTTTTGTATCGACTTTACTGATATAAAACAAAATAACGTTACAGAAATAATCAAAGCATAGCAATGTACGATATTAAAAACTTTACTAGATTGTTATGGGCCACTTTCCATCCACAACGTTAACAAAGAAACCTTAGAAACGGCAAAATTTGCCTGTTTGTCGGTTGTAAAAGCATAATTGTTAAAAAAAACTTCAATGGTCTTTTTCAACAATGTCATAACCATTTAAAATTTTATATTTAACTTTTTAATAATAATATAATGACAGAAAGGCGAAATTCACAAGGGCGTACAAATAATTTTGGACGTGCATAACTGGAGTGTTAATGCACAAAGTATGTTCTAACTTTGGATGGAGAATCGCCACTAAGTTTTAAAAGGGAACAGTTATTTTATATATTTATGTATTGTGTCATTCTTTTTAATATTAATTAGTTATATACAAAATATTATATTGGTTTTAAAAGCGTTTCCTACATATTTACATAAAAATATTATATAACGAACTGTACTAATGATACAGATAAATTAAATTAGTAGTAAAGTAATTACAGTTGAGATAATTATTATGTTTGTAGTTGTATCATTAGATTAAGGTAAAAGTATTTACTAAGCGACGGGAAGGAGGACATCCATGTGACGGTAAGTAATACGCTTGCAGATAACAAAATAGCGCTAGATAATGAGCTAGTACTTAAAGATAATTAACATCTTATATCTGAAAGTCATTTTCTTAATTTTTCATTGGTCTTTATGTACGTCGGAAATAAATTTACGGTATTGGAATGAAGGATGCCTAAAAATGAGTTCAACATTTATTTTAAAGATAACAGTTGGAATATAAAAAGCAATCGATACCGATTTCCTAGTTCACCCGTTACCGAGAGTACCGCGGTGTTAGAAACTAACATTAGTTTGGAGCTTGTAATGCTGTTGATTTTATTTCTTAATAATAACGAGTATTCTTATAATATTTAGCAAAAAAAAGGATAATACTTGAAGAATACAACATTAATTTAAAAAATTCTGTGTTGAGGTAAATTACTTCGGTAAACTTAACAACTAAGATTTGGGTGCGCCTGCATGTCAAAACTTTTACGAATCAATAGCTGTTATTGCATTACCATATAAACTGTCTGATACCTCAGTAACTTACAGATTAGAACAACGCGGCAATACACTAGTTTGCTTTAATAATTATTTAAGAAAGTGGTTGCCATTAATTTTTCGTGTTTATTCTTAAAAAAGGACACTTTCAATCCCCATTTTTCACTTATTACGTACATGCCGATCACAAATCAGATTTTTATAAACAAAATAACATCTAACTATGCCTTGCTTTCTGAATTATTAATCCAATATTCGATTTACAATCTGGGTGTGACAGAAGTGAATTTACTTTACTTGTCTCCGTAAAGCAATTCCTAATGAGCGGCCTAAAATAAGGGCATTATCAAAACAATGTCCTGTCAAAAACAATCATCTTACATATTTATTACAAATGAGATTACTGATTAAATGAAACCAATTACAGGATTATCAATATAAGAAATATTTATAAACAAATTTAGTGAAATATATTTTATGAAATCCATGAATAACAAAATGAAATGTATAAATCGGAATGTTTCCTATTTAAGCAAATAAAACTTGCTCAGTCAGAATGCGCACGAACATAGTAAATTAGATTTGTTATTTATTCCATACAATATAATACTTTTATTTTATAATATATTTCTCGTCTACTAAAGTTGTATATGAGAGTTACCGACAATCATTGTTTCTTCTTAAGTTTCTCACAAACAATTATAAAACATTTTTTTTACGATGTACAAAAAACTAGTTATCATTGTATTATATTATCATGGACTTTCAAGAAACATGTTCTTAATAATTTAATAAACGTTCAGCAAAATATAAACTATTTTTGATATAGATTAAATTACTAATTGTGTCGATAAAAACTAATTATGTTAAATATATGTAAAGGCTTTACAGCCTTGGTGTGATTTAAACGAATAATTCAAGAACTAAAAGATTAAGAGCCCAATTATCGTTTTTCCTATAGACAACTTCTAGTGTTTTTCAGTATACGTCTAAACAAAAGACGATAAAGCTTTTTTTAGTTTAACTCAATTAAATGATACTCAATAATACTCTTAGTAAGTACGTTACTAAAATATTTAGACCACTTTATGGTCATTACCTTACGAAAAAAGATTTAAAATCGTCAACAAATGTGCCATGTACCAAAATGACAATAGCAACACAAAAATTCTTATAATAAAAGCTCGAAGTGAGAGGTCACTTTGTGTGTGAGGGACGATATCATGACGCATGTCGGTTCAACTTAGACAGTCCTCCGAGGAATGGTGCGCCGAGTCTTCATCGCTACCACAGTGATGACACGTTGCTGTTATTTATTACCTATTTAACCACTTCTTTAAGACTGGAAACACGTCATCGACAGTTCTGTTGCCAGCCTTGGGATAAGCAAGCCTGTCCTTTCAAAAGATAGGATATACCATAGATTATCTGGTGACCTATTAAAATCTCTAAATCGGAGTAAAATAAAATCAAATCACAAATGATGAAAGCCTTTATGCAAATTCTGTACTCAAATGTATAATAAATAAAAATTTTACAATAAGGTAATAATTGGCCTTTATGTTTTAAGATTATTTTATTGTTTGATATTGAAGGCCTAACTAATATTAAAATTCTGTCCTTGTCGTTATATTGTTTGTTTATCCTTCTTCAGTTATTTATTTATTTATTCCCTTATTGTAATTAATGTGGGCCCTCAGTAGAAATTTAATATTGAATTCCTCTCTGATAACATGTATGATATTGAAAAATCGCAACAATGTCGTCAAGTAATGCCTGTTTTCATTTAATTTATTTCTAATACCAATTAGTATTGAGAAATTGAGATACGTACTACCTATAACGTTGTGATATTATAAATATAATCTTCAAAATCCAAGGAAAACAAAGAAGAGATTTTCTATTTGACACGTACATTTATTCACATAGATAGTTGTAATAATATAGTTCGTGATAATGATAAAAGGTTTATAATAAAACAAAATTTACGTGTGTACCAAGAAATGTTATACATTGTACACTACAAAATAATTAACATTTAACTTTCACCATTAATATTCATAAGCAATATGAGAACTGGTAAATAATGTTTTGATTAAATTTTAGCTAAAATAACGAAGCCATGTTGACCGGCTGTGACATAATGTAAAGTTTAATAATTAGGTCGCCGAACACTTGTAATTTTCATCTTTTATAATTCATTGACTTCTACCAGTCTTTCTTAAATTTTGCAGTGCATCAGTGACTTTTCGAGGACAACAATATGACTTCAGAAAACAGGTGGGTGAATTGGTTGAGTGCCGAGTGGCGAGGTACAGTAAAGTTTTCACATTACGTATGGCTGCTAACATAGTTACTGCAGTGGTTCCTAAATTAAAGGTCTACAACAACGAAATGAATAGATTAATTTATTAGAAAGTCGTTCCCTGATAACATGAGATAGACGACGTTTACGCTGCTACATTTGGGGCACAATTTGCCATTAAAATTTAATAAGTTATCAAACTTAACTTTTTAAATTTTACTTTAGCTACAACGTCCTTTAAAGTTAAAGTACGGCAATATTTGCACATTACCGTTAAGCGGCTGAAATAGTCTTTGGACGATGCCGTCAATATTAACCCATCTCTTTACTTTAGTTCATGATAATTAATGGCAAAACACGCAGAAAATAAATTTTACTATATTTTACATTTATTATGATCTAATATTTAATTAACGAAAAAAAAACTAGAAAGCGTAAACAGGAAAAAAATAAATAAATAAGACAATACATATTTTGTTTTTTTAGAGAAATTAGTGAAAAAGAGGGTAAGGTTTATCTTGTATGGAAATGTATATTAGTTTACAAACTTTTCTTCAACACCAAGGACTAGGAGAATCACTAGAGGCAATTTAAAATAATACAAAAATGTTCAAAACAAATAGATACTGAAATGTAACAAAGTTAACAATTGAGGAAGAACAGTAGCAATCTTTTATAATCACATTATTATAAAACTTTTTTAAATCATCTACGATTTCATTAACAAATCCATTTTTATTTAATACTTGAATTTCACCTTTACTAAGAACGTCATCTATTTTATTTTGTTCTTCCATATCATCATTATTGGTTTCTAATATTTTACCGTCCTCATATTGTATATTGATAGCCACATGTTCAACTTTAGGTGGCTTAGGTTTGTTTTTATAATTACCTACAACAATTTTAAACTTGTCATTGTCTTCGTAACCGTCATCATCATAATTATAAAAAAAGTCTTGATTAATATCCTCTTCATTGATTTTTTCACCGCTGTTGCTGTCATAATAAAGATGATGCTCGTAAGGTTTTTTCGTCTTTCGTCGTTCCGATTTTTTGCGAGGGACATCGGTTATTACCAAAGGGTAATAAAAGCTAAACGGCATATTGGTGTAAAAATATGGTTCATGGACAATATCTGATGGAATAATACTTGGGATTAGAGGACTAGATTTTACAAATCGTGAACAATAATACTTAGTGTTACTTGGCAATGTTTCAAATTCTTTTTTACTTTTAGGACCCGTACACCGATGGTTACATCTTCTGTTTGTATTCATATTCATACACGTGCATAATTTCATAGTATCTTGATAAACCATCGTTGCTGCGTTGGATTTTATATCAGATAAGCTACGAAGTCCAAGAACTTTATCCTTTAAATTATGGGAACAACATCTAGAAGTCCATGTGCCTGATTGTGTACTTATTTTTTTACTACTTTCATTATGACTTTTACATTCAACGTACGTGTGGGATTCATTTAATGCTTTCGACATAAAATTCATAACTGACCATCTCTGTTTTATTTCTAGAGTCGGCGTTGGAGCATTGTTTCCTGAAGTAACAGTATATGCAGGTAAAGTGTGAGTCATATCTTTTTTATATAATTTTTTTTGTATTGTTAATATTTCGTCTGATAAAATTTTATCAAAAATGTTGGATTTCAAATCATAGATTTTATTATCGCCCTTGAAACGTAAATTTTGCGGAGGCATATAAGTTTTATTCACTTTATTAAAAGTGTCATCTGTAAAAAAAATAACAAATTCAAAATAATCAAAGGTAATCGCTGTACAAGTTTAATTTTACTAAGAACACTAAATGGCAACAATATTTATTAAAACTTACAACTAAGTAAAATATTAATGCAATTATTATATCGATGCATTCACAATTACCTATTTTTGCTTCATCTGACTGATTCAATGAATTAATAATGTTTTTGCGCCAATGAGAAGAACTGTTTTCTTTAAATTCTACACTCTGCGTATTTAGAAAACATATAACGATTGCTACTAGAATATAACAAATTAAAACCATAACCAAAGTAAATAAAACAATCCATAACAGCTGACACTAATTCAACTCTCCCGGAAAATCAAATTTCATTAGTCTCTGAGTCCTCCTGAATTTCACAACGTTTTGATGCGTCAAACAATTTTGTTTTATAGATGTTTTACTATGACAAAAGTCAAATTAATTGTTATTTTATTTTATGTGAATTCAGCGTACGTCTCCTCTAACAAACATTGTGAAGTCTGTTCTAATCACACTCTTTGCAAATATCCAGTACATATAAATAATACTTTCGTTTCAATGATTATATGACATACGTTTGTGCATTATTGTATGTTACCAAGTTACTCTTTATTAAATTGCAGAACCCAGGCCCTAGTATTAGATGTGTAAACTATGACGGAAACAGTAGATTAAGTCCGAACGACGTAAACTCCCTGCTGAACAGAATTAACTTCAGAAGAAATTTTATAGCTTTACACCAATCAAAATATATTCCAGGCGCTGCAAACATGAGAAAAATTGTAAAACTTTATAACTATACTTTAAATGATTAACGAACAAAAATATGTTTCTAATTCTAATTTTCAATATATTTTTTCTTTTAAATAATGTTTAAAGGTATGGTCGGACGATTTAGCAAATTCTGCTCAACGGTGGGTTGATCAATGTGATTCTTCAATACACCCGGATAAGGAAGATGATTGTCGTAACTTAAGTACGTATATTATTATTAAGCTGAAAATGATTATTTCTAACCTAATTATGAAATATTTTATTTAGTTCCTTTAAAAATTACCTTATCAGTTAATGTATTACGCGTTTATGTAATTTTATCCTTTGTAGTACCTACACAGATACCTAACCGGAATATTTAAATAAAACGTCATTATTATACACAATATTTCCTCAATCTTTAAAAACGTTGGTTATGAGTAGTCGTAAAAACCAAACACCTCAAGTATAGCTATAAGGTGTAAACATGTAAGGTGTAAACATTTCTTTTATGGTCAAGAAACCTTAATACCTATTTTAAAAGACAGATTATCCCAGAAAAATATAGACAGATACAATAATCATTTGCATAAAGACAAAATATAGCAGCCGTTTCTATATAGTGTATTACACTTCATTCTTACTTATTTAAAGTACCTTTCTTATCGCAGAGTCAAATGCTGTGGGACAAAACATTGGAACCATTACAAACGTCTCCACAAATTTTAACATAGAGAGCTTTATAGAAATATGGTATATGCAATTACTTGATTACATGGGAAATGTCACATACTACAATCAGTACGTAGGTCTTAATAATTTATTACCAATTAATAAAACGTTGAAACAACTGCAACGATCTGTTTTGTGGATTCTATATAAATCTCGCTGAAATTTAAACAGCCTAAGATTAAGTTGCAGTTATTGAATATTTCATTAAAATTTATATTTAAGAGTTTTACTTTAGGAAGATATATATTATTCTATTTTTGTTCAGGTCTGATTACAATACGAGGTATTTTACTCAATTAATATGGGCCGACACCGATAGCGTGGGATGCGGGCAAGCGAGCTTCTATGTTAACATCTTTCTTAGAGCAATGTTACCTGATCCATTTAAAAAACTTTGAAACTTTACTGATATTTTGTTACACAGGTTAAAAGTTTACATAAAACGCTAAGAAGACTGGTATGTAATTTTTCACCCAAAGGTAATGCGCATGGAAAACCTATATACTTAATAGGATACCCGGCGACGCAGTGCCAACAAAATATGATACCTGACAATAATTTTAAAGGACTCTGTACAGATGATCTACAACATAAAGGTAACCAGTAAAATTAAAATGATAATTTTAAATAATTTATTCATTGCAACACCCACCAAGTCGTTTTTAAATTTGCTTCTTAAAAATTTTCAGCTCCGGAATCCACTTCACAAATTACGCCAGTGAGCAGTTTATTAAGAATCATTAATTTTTCCAGTAACTCAAACTCGTTTACCAAAAATGTTTCTAAAATTCAAGCACAGAACGAGAGTACAACCTTAACGCTTCTTAATAACACACATGGTAAATGTTACTAATATTCAAAAATTATTACATATATTTATCTCTCGTTTGTAATAAGTAATTTATTTTCATTTGTAAATGGGGAACGGAGCCATTTCTCACAATATGAAAGTCTGTGTCATTTATTTATCACGCTGTACATTAGTGTACAGGTTTTTGTTCACCGAAAGCTCTTTGATCAACGATCTCGCAGTTTTTCGACGTGTATAGTACGTACTTCTATCGTATTGCGGTCATAATCACATCGCTTCCGATGCAAATGATAATCTTCTCCGCTTTTAATAATATTTCAGCCGCTGTAAAACGATTTCCTCAACATAATTTTTGGGAAAAATCAACAAATTATTCAAGACCTAGAGAGTCTTATATGTATGAACAACAAGATCCTGTACCAATGTATCAAAGATTAAATTTACAAACCAATTTAAACTCAATCAATAACAATAACGAACATCTTTATGAAAATTATTATGCCGTTCCATCAACAAATGCGTACACAAATTTGCATTATAGAAAACATGCAATAAGTGCATCTTGCACTAGAAAAATCCCCGCTTTTCTACATGAATCAAATAACGACAACAGTGCGTCTAAATGTACAAGAGAACAAAAAAATGAATGTAATCAATCAGAACCACCTTGCAACCTATATACAAAATCACCCTACTTCAATCATAACATAAATACTATAATGTGTTCATGTAGTGATTACACAACGTCTACTCCAAGCACTGCAGTCTGGTTGAATAATATGAATTGTCAATGCCTTAATAAAATAAAACCCAAACAAATTTGTTCAAAATCCCAACGAACATACGATGAAAGTTATAAAGACTATTCTCATCGTAGATTTAGTACGTTTTATTACTACGATCTATTACCCAACTTGCACTTACGAGAAGGCGAAGGATTTAAAACAAAAAACTTTTACGATAAAATTTCAACACAAGCTTTAGTGCGGCCGAAGTTTGGTTTTGTTAATTCCTATAGGAAAAAAGGCGATAATCCTTACTACAGGCAGGTAATAAATTTAAATTCTAATTACGTGAACGTACTTTTAAAATCTTCATTTATATATATAATTTTAGGCAGAGGCGGAGCGATAAAATATACACTACATTGATGCCATTTTGGCAAATGGATGACACAGTTAACAAAAAGACACCCCATCTTAAAGCTATTAGATACACAACGTTGTCAAACAAGAAACTAAAGCACACCAAACAAATTCCACTCACAAGAAGCGTCGAACCTATTTCAATAAGGTCAGCAATTACGAGTATAAAACAATCTATTTTGACTGAAAAGTATCTGTCTTTTGATGAGCTAATGCAGCTTCGTAAAATGAACATAGCAGGAGATTATGATGCAAGACGTCAGGGAAGTACAACTAAAGCAACTACAGCTACTACAAAAGAAATAACAGCTAACACGCCTTTTGTTAGAATGAAACATTGTACTCGAAAACTTACCTGCACTTGGACAGTTACAAAAATGACTGACTGTAATGGTAGTGTCATTTTACAAACAGACGGCAATAACAGAGGGTCTCGCACACCGCCTGGATACGTGGACGGTTGCACCCGCACTTCAACATGCACTCGAGATTACATGAATAGGAACAAATTAGCTTCCACTACAGAAGACAGTTCTATATCTACCGAAACTCCAGAAAATGACGATGAAGATTATTGTGAACGGCGATCCCTTCAAATACATCGCAGGAACCTTCAAGAAGATACATCATTTAATTATAACGATATGCCAAAATCAGATTCTTTTACCACTTCATCGACAAAAGACACTTTAATTACTATTCTATTAGGTCAAAACGATACAGAAGATAAAGATAGCACTGATTGCTTATGTAATGGTTTAATCAAAAAAATTAAAAGAAATGCTGTAATTTCGAACATCATACAAGATAATCACAACACCCCTAAAAAGAATAAGAGAAATCAAAGAAATCGCTATGAGAGCTTGCTTTATGGAGAACTTTATTACATGGTTTTAAAAAAAATTACAGAAAGTAAGGAAAAAAATAATAAAAGAAAGCAACTTGGAAAATGTTTTTGTAACGGAAACGTAATCTACAAAAATAATTTATTACCGTTTTTTATTTTATTATATTGTGTTGTTAGTGTTATATAAAAACAACATACAAGTTAATTTTAAAAATAATACATATTTTTCATTAAAGTTCATTTAATTAACCATTTGTGATAATTTTCCTAAAATCACAAAATATGATAGAATGATGGACAAAAAATATATACTTTTTATTAAACAACGGAATTTGTTATAAACCTGTTGATTAATAATGGCCAAAATACGATAAAAATAATTATTATTTTCATTGTGGAATAAAATAACAAAAACATTATTTATGACAGAAATAAAAAACAGCGCATCACACAATAACTACATATATTTTTAACATATTTATAATAAAATAGCGGTTGAAAAATTTTTTCGCTAATTCCTGCGCAAATTTGATGAATATCATTTTTTTTAGTAAAGAAATGGGCCAAGAGCAATAAATAATTTATATTAATGCTGAGATACAATACCCCGTTTCCAGATAATCCTTATTCTTCTTTACAAAACACTATAATATTACAACGAGAAATAGTATTTTACAGGTGATGGTTTTAGTACAGTGAATAGGTAATTATTACATAAAGATTCCATTAAAAAACTCTTTATAGTACAATATAATACTATTTACACCTTGAAAAATAAATTGCTTATTAACTGTGCTTTGGGTTAGCGTAAATTAAGCGAATCATCATTTACTAAGAATACTTAAGACTGAAATATTCTGCGATTCAGCTAAGGCGTAAAGAGGGAATGAGAAAAAAGTAATGTGGTGCTGTGCAAAAAGTGCTGGTATCTCATTGCTATCAGCCGACATGTCTTTCTCACAATCAGACATAACTGTTCATAATGAGATCACCAGTGCTATTTAACAACTGAGAAGCAAAAACAGAAAGATTCTAGAAAACTTCGCGTCCTTAGAAATAATGGTTCATTACTTACTTATTTTCTTTTTTATTTATTTATAATCGTAATAAAATATGAATAACATGAAATAGTTAACATAATAATGGAGTTATAGTATTTTTAATAAATCAAATAAATATAAGTAATATCAAAAGCCAAACAAAGTAAGAAAAAGACGGTTTGTTATACCGAGAGTTGGAAAATATTTTCGTGCAATGAAATCGATCGTTTAATTTTAGGTTATCCAATTCTAATGCAATTTTTCTTAATAAATCTTGATAGTCTATAAGATGAACAGTAAGATCACTATTTTTTATTTTGTAGCTCGTACGTTTTTTAATTTCGTCCGGTGTTTCTAAATTTAGTTCCATATTCAATTTGTGATCTGATCGTTTGCGTCTCGTTTTAGGCCTCTTCAATAAAAGAACTTCATGATTTTTTAAAAATATTTTATCCCTACCTGTAGGTAATATAGTTTCTCAGTTCATACAAATAATTAATAAGACTATTTATTATAATAAAAAATCTTTATGTTTAATTACCATTTTTATTAGAATGTTCTATTTTGGGCATAGAAAAATTTGAATCAGTCGTATTTTCCGTTTCAAAATCCGATTCGAGAATTTCATCCAAAAAATCTTTAGTCTGTCTGTTTCGTTTTAATTCTTGTATTTCTAGAACAATATCAGCAACCGGTACGCTCGATATATCGTAATATGTATCTGTTGTTTCTTTAATATCTTGCTGATCGTTATCGTCCTCAGGAAAGAAATAGTGACCAGTGGAGTGTAAATTAGTCTGAATTTCACCGAGTTCAGGTTTGATTCTAATAGCACTCACGTCCGATACAAAATTAGTACTCTGCTCTCCTTTATCAGTTGTTGATGCTTTTTCTAAAATAATTAAAACATATCATTACAAAAATATTGTATTACCTGGTACAAACTTTAATAGGAGGAGGTTAACGATATTGACAGTTCCTTACCATTGTTTTTAAAAATTACTGCTTCAACCAAATTGACAAGTAAAGTTGAATTGAAATTATCAGGTTCTGTAGATTTAGTAGTAGTTAAAATTTCTTTTGTACTATAAATGTGACTCATTAATTCCGCTACAGTAGCGTCAGTGTAAGTACTTTCAGAATTTTCCTTATTTTCTGATACTTTAGAGGAAAGTAAAAACTGTTTAAGCACTTGGTCTTTAATTAATCGTTTCTTAAAAATGTTAATAAAATCTTCCACAGGCATAACGTTTTTGCAAGTATTTAAATTATTAGTAACTTTTTCAGTATTAATTGTTGAGCTAAATAAATGCGCCAAATAATCAAAAGTTGTCACATTTTCTTCACCAGGTTCCAAAAACGTTTCGGAAACAGGGTTAAAAAAATATTTGTCATTATTTATTTCACTATTGTTTGTTTTATTTTCATGAATGTTTGTCACATGCATGTTAATTGAGACGTTGAGATAATTATTTTTAAATTTTAATCCGTATTCTTTCAATTTTCTTCTATCCTTTGTGGTAGGTTCAGAATCTGTCCGTAAAATTAAAATGAAATATTTTTAAGGAGTAGAACCATTATACCAATAATTTATTACTACAAGAAAGGAAACCATTATTTCAACCTACTGGTGCTGAAGTTAAAATTATTCTACCTCATTTGACTTATTATTTAAAAAAATCAAGAAGTATTAAAAAACACTACTACTTATTGTTTTTGTATATTTTTTTCTACTACTTATTGTTTTTTTTCTAAGAAACTTATTTCGTTTCCTTTAAAAAAGTTAAAAACGCCACTAACTGCATAAGGAAGGATATTTTAAATCACACATTCCTCCGTTCGGGCATTGTGAGCAGGGAAAACCTTCGTTGTATACCCTTTCTTCAATAAGGTTACCGCCGGGTGTGAAGTTACAAACAAGTCTGTTTATTGTTCTGTTCTGCCTTGTATCAGATAAATCCTAAAAAAGTGATATATGCCGTAAAAAATGTGGATTTATAGTTGATATGAAGAATTCAATTTTGGCCGAATAATCAAAATTAACCATACATTCAAAATCACAGCTCCACTGCCTTTCGTTGGGGTGCCCTGTCGCTGACAGATTCGGGGCATCCCATTCATAACGGCTGATGGCTTTCGCGGTAGGTTTAGTGGGTAGGG
>DWLS01004239.1:0-14306 GCA_018246255.1 Pachliopta kotzebuea | reverse complement strand
AAGACAGTACAAAACGCTCCTAGTTTAAATTTTCTACTGCATGTCTCCACACCTTCCCTCCAGAATGAAAATGCAGCAATTTCGATCCTATTGGAAAAAAATAGTTTCAACCCATTAACAGGATAGATTTAAAAGTGTTCACAGAAATATAAGAATATTTAATAGGAACCCTAAGGCAGTATAGATAAAAGATTTTGTAACATTGATGCATTTATTACCCCAGGTGGAACGGATCTTCTTTGGCTTAATCTTGGGGAATTGCCATGCCAAGTCAATGCCGTTGAACCCATGCTGTTCTACCAGTAGCATAGCCGAATTAACAAAGGCAGTACGGGCCTGCGGTGACTCCAACTGCAAGAAAAATTAAAATATCAGTCAATTCGTCAGTAATAGGACGGAGACGTTAAATAAATCTAAAATATAATAACTCTATCATCATATATAATAATAAAACTTAATATTGTTAAATCGCATATAAATTGACATTTATTACGTACAAGCGCGTTGTACTTTTGTGGGTCTTCGGTGTCGGCGTCTCCGCCGACCGACAGTAGTGTCTTCAAAGCTGGATACTTAGTGTTGAAGTTGGTGATTGTCCTGTAGTTGGCATGTGTTCGATCGACATCCAGATTCTCGTTCAGCGGCACCATTTTATAGGTGTCGGGATGTACGCCGGCGTAGCCATAAACCAGGTGGGTACAAAATGGCAGGGCAGGATCCAAGTCCATCGGCAACATGCGAGCTTGAGCTGGATAAATGCATCCTTCAACTATAATATGTTATGATGCGGCAATCAAATTTTGGTTAGTTTATTATGTGTGTACGATAAGTCCCTACCGCCTCTCTGCCACGGTTTGGTGGTAGCTAAAAATTACAGGTAAATGCCACAGAAAGATTTTCTCTCATACAAGTATATAAAGTAAAGACCGTCTCGACATTTTATACAATATCACATTACACATTTACGTTTTGTTTCAACGAAATTTGTGGAGCTCAGTTAGAAGTAAAGTATACTGACTACTAGAAGTCAAAACACAGTAATATTTCTAAATTGCTACTACAATTTGTAGTTTTTTTAAACACCTGGGAGAGGGCCTAGGTGTTTGTAAATAAAAGGAAATGAGAGTGCACGGTGAGGAGGTTGAATAAAATATTTCCTAACCACTGAGTGTGACAATACCATATCACGCATTCTCCTATATATGTGTACATGTAACAATACACTTTATTTAAGTAAATGTTAACGAGAGCGTGGGCAACGGAGCCAGAATGAGGTACATGTTCCCATCAAATTAACTGCATCCTGCTCCGGTTGTGTCGGCTTAACAATTATTGAATAAAAACGACAAGATGAAAACTTCGCATTGTTAACTTACATCAAGCGTTGGAAATAAATCAAAAACCATGGTATCATGGTCTCTTTTAAACATAGTCACCAGTAATTGCCAGTTGCATTAGCAACTAAAAAACTAAAAAGAATTGAATAATAAATAATATAAAATTAAAAAGTCTAAAACGTTGTTACCTTAGCTATATATATAGCATATGTCAGCCATTAAGTTGGCCTGGCGACATCGCATTCTGCACGGATGCACACCGAGAAAGGAAATATATTAGTAGGATAAGCGCTGTACGCATCCTGCGGTCTTCAGACCGTAAGCTCACTTTGATAGCATTAGTTAATACATCTGTAATCCGATAATGGACCTGTGCATGTGTAAAATCGTAATAATTGTTGCAGTTCGCCATTATATGATAATCTCAGAAACATGTATTAACGGTTATATTGAATTTGAAGTAAGTGCTCGGATGCTCCAGAATGTTCTTAGTGTTGTTTGTTTTGTTTATCTCGTAATGACTTCAGCGATACGGGGGTCAAGTCATAGTTATTCTAACAAAGTGATAATCTATCGCTGTCGCTAATATCATACATTAAACATTCACAATTATTACAGATTTTAAGGTCAACAGTGGTAAATAACAATAAAATATTCATTATTGTTTATTACCTACTTAAATGTGAACCTTTGATCATATAACTTATTCTTTAAAGTTTATAACAAAATGTGGAATTACAAGCAGTGGGATACGTGTACTCTTTGGCTTTTAAATCAGTAATATATAAGAAAAAGAATATTTATAGTTTATTATAGTACGAAGTATTTTTTATAAGTTCGTACTCAGTTTCGAACCTTAACTACGATTGGATTGAACTAAGTCGGAAAGTTTAATAGCACCAGACACGAAACGAAAATTGAATCCGTATAGATTGAATCAGGCGATTTTATGATCTGTGTGGATTATAGTGGAATTTGAAAATTTTGAGTTACATTCTGTATTCTAAGTGAGAGTCAATTACTTAAACTTTATCATTACATTAATAAAGTACACCTAAATACCATGAAATTTGCTCATTTAATAAATAACTTTCATTATGATTGCTAATCTCTAAAACGTTAAGCAAAGCTTGGTCAACCAGGTTGCACGGCCACGGTGCACTCTGCTAATCAATAAACTATACTCAGGCTCCCCACCAACCCACATTGGACCAGCGTAGTAACTGTCGCCCCAAATCCCTCACTATTGGAGGAGGTCTGTGTCCACCAGTAGACATCTATCGGCTGATGATGGCAAAAACAATTTACAGATTAGAATTAGATTTTTTCAATCGATGTAGCTGCATTGAAACAAAGCTATCTTAAATTCCCATCTGTACACATGTGATGACGATGATTACTAGAGAAACGATTGAAGGTCCCTCCTATCTTTTCATGAGATTTATAGAAATCGCTCTATCTATCGCGTCATAATCTGTCTCTTTTATAATGTTTGTTAATATATCAATGATTGTAGCAGTATTGTATAGTCATCAAGTCATCGTTTACTTTATTCCTTTATTAAAAGGAATATAATTTATTCGACCAACACAAAACATCGCATCTCATCTTTTCATCTGTATACACTAAAACGCGGTGAGCGAGGCGTTCGCCTAATGGTAAGTGATACGCTTGCCCAAAACAACGTGGCGCTGGTTAAGATGGTATACCACATTGTGCTAAACGCCTTGATATGTTAAGTTTACTTCCCTAATAATTTCACTAGCTTAAAACACTTTCAAACAGAAGTTTGCGCACTACAATTTGTGGAACCGACATAGACGGCCTCCGGCAAGAGAGACTTACCACCAATATTATTAAGAATTAAGTATTAATAAAAGAGGTGTAACAAATGACAAGAAACTAATCGTAAAATCTTTATACTATATATATTTTAAAGATTATTCTAGTAGTATCGTATTATTATTAGGTAGTACCGTATATATATTTTGTTATACTTCAGTTAGTTTTAATTTCATTATACAGTTTGAAACAAGTCTTCATACTTTGTTATTAGATGCAATTAAAATAATTGTTTTTATTTATTTATTCCTTAATACATATAACGTATATATATAAATACAAAAATACTATTTAATAAATATAACATTTATGAAGTATGTTACAAAGACGGTCTTAACCCTAAAAAGAGTTCTCTTCCAGCATACCCAAATATATAGGTTAAATTATTTTAGTTATTTGTATAGGCGTACCATGTACCAGTTATAGTATATAACCCCCCTTAAATTATATTATTACAAATCATATTTTAAATTCAGTATCTATAGGTATTATTAACCTACGTAGTATCGAAATCAATACAAAAATCGTATCAGAACCTTGTCTCAAGACAAGCGGTTAACTGCTGCATCATTAGCTTAATTATTGTGCATACTGAAAGCAAATTACCCATTTATCTGTGTTTACCATATTTTTTTGCTATCTATAAACACAAGAGTTTTATAAGTCATTTGACCTATAACCTACCAACAAAAAAAGCAAGATGATAGGAAGATTTATTGTTGTTATAAATATTTTATAAATGATTGTGGCTGATGCGATGAGGCCAAGGTGAACGATACTGAAGTAAAATATATTGTAGAGGAAAAAAATATATATAAATCTCAGCTGACCTCATCTTTGGACGAATGCGAAGGTCCTATGTCGCAATGACTAAGGCACCAGATCTGTTTGAACAACAACTAATAAAGCTTATCACAACAATAATTTTTCAGTTTGTTATTTTATTCAACATGTTCTAATATTATGAACGATCACAGTGAAGTGTATACTATAGACATACAAACAGTCAACGAGCACCACTTTTAACACCAATATCTCTGGCTAGTAAAGGTTCTCACGTAAGTTATGGAGTGCAGATGATTATGTGGTACTGTGATTAATCTGCTTCCATAATGTTATTATTGTAATCCCTAAGTTAAATGTATTAGAACTAGGATATTCTAGGCAAGAGAGTCATTAATTACGGATTTGATCTTACTTCATGTTAAAATTAACTCTTTGCCTTTTATATTCAAAGTACTTGTCCACAATTTATGAGGAAAATTAAAAATAAATAATGATAACAAATATATAAAGTACATATGAAACGACCGTAAAAGTAACAAAGCTTTATAGTAGTTACAATCTATTTCTCGTTAAAGCTACAAAACCAGTTTCAGACATAAGTGCTTAAAGGAAGATGGAGGAATTGAAAAAGGATGACCCATCTTCCAGCGAGAGAAGAGAGAAAGTATGTTCTTAAGAGTTATAAACGAAAAAGCTGTAACAATATATGACGCTCAATGAAGTCAGAACATGTATTTATGTTTTAAGTTTTGTGAACAAATACGGTATTTTTAAAGTTCATGTTTTTTTTAATATCATACAGTTAAATGGAAAAAAATGTTCACATTTGGAACATTGTAATAGATTAGGCCGTTTAAGCGGATCTTCTCCAGTTCACTTTCATTTCTGTTTCATTCGCCAAGTCAATAGTTAAAGGCGAAATTGTGTTAAGAGAAAAACAACCCGTGTCTTGTTGTTAAGGAAAAGATTTTTAAAAATTTTAAAAGGTTTGTAAGATCAGACAAATATTAACCAACTTGATCGGTATGTAAATATATTTCGACCACGGCAAATCTTTTTAATGGCCTTTGCGAAGCGAAAATAAATAGTCCTACTCTAGTAATTTTGATCAATGCAAAAATAATAAATTTAACAGTTCTTAACTCAACAGCAATTCTTATAGAATTTTCGACTCTTTCTCGAACATTGCCGAAGTATTTTAGGAAATTGTTTTGAAGTTTCAATGCTCCAGTAAACTCTTTAAAATTGTAGTCTATCAATAGTCAAAATTCGATAATAAATTCTTTTTTGATTATTCTATAACCTATTCATGTAAGGAACATAAATCTGAACAGTGCCAAGTAACTTAAGGTTTAACTTTCTGCACTCCTCTGTCTCTTATGTTTATGGAAAGAAAGTAGTGGACAATTCCCCGAAAACGCGCTCCTAGACAGCGGATGAAATGTTTGGACGACATAGAAGTGTAAACCGGTCTTAAATACTACCTATTAATATGAATAGCGGAAGACTGGAATAGCTATCCCTGACCGTCAAAACTTCAGGTTGAAGAGCACCTCATGATGATGACGTCTCTTCACTTGATCTAAATGTATTCGAAAAATTAAACCAATTATTTTCGTATACGCTAGCAAATATGTTATGTTTTTCTTATTACCTATCATGTATTCACAACATATTGGAGCGACGAGAAGACTGATAAACGAACAAAGTGAATATGAATGTCCCGATTAGCGCTAGCACCAATCATATCGTTCCCGCTGTCCATATTAGTTAGTGAGCAACCAAGGCCAATCATTAGTTCACACGTCAACAAGTTGTAATTTAATACCCCAGATGTACACTGAGGGAACATAACAAATTCAAAAATTCCCATGTTTACCAGATTCTGTGAATTAGGCGAAGATTACAGGAAAACTTGATGTATATTTTCAAGAATTGCACCTACAAAGTCGTCTTATACATGTTGATAATAGGACTAACCTAACTCTTAAATATAGGATAACTAATTTAATATCAAACGTGAATAGTTTTATAATATGCTTACACGGTAATCACAAAGTATACCGCAGTGTACGGAAAACTTTGATGTAATTGGTTTGATTTTTTAAAACACATACAACAAGTTAATCTTTTATACGGTAAATATTAAATTAGCTCTGATTTCGCCATTATTTTATGAAATTTACTGAAATTTCAAAAGCTGTAAATAATAGGCTGTATCCAGCAGAGGAATGTTTTATAGACCCCACGACGAGGGAATTTTCAAATCCCTCAAAATCCCAAAGGCATGTTTTTTATATAACATTATTAAAATTGAAGTAAATAAACTGTTACCATATGTATAATTATTTATTTACGAATATAGTTGTTATCCTTTAATAAAATATTAAATAGGCATGAAAAATTTAACAAGCATTTCTTCAAAGAGCAAATTACTTTTCTTAATCGTTGTAATGAACGTGAGTGTAGTACAAATTACAGGAATATTTATTAATATATTACATTATTGTTAATAAACAACAAATTCCCTTATTGTTATCTTTAAATAATATGTATAATTTACAAATAATTAATAGTTTAAACTGGTGGTCGCAGTTTGAAAGTGATTATGATAGTTCAAACATTATTATGACTAAACAAACAAGGTTACATAAATAATTGTTCAAGCCAACTATTTGCATCGTGCTCTGTCTAAGCAAAGTCAACTAAAATGCAGTTAAAAAAAGTTTTATATTCACTGTTACAACCGTTACTGAACTACTAACTCAAATTAAGAACAATATCCGTATTTCTCTGTATTGTTTAATTTTCCAATAGTTAAAACGGTAAAACTAAAGTTTAACAATGGGTAGAGCTATTGACTAGCTCTTTTAGTACGGGAAAACTTCTTTTAACCGATGACGTATAAGATGATGTATTCCTGCGCAAAAATACTTAAGTAACAAAACGCAAAAGCTTCAAATTAAACTGGTTTTAGTCCGCTAAACTAGTGACGAGGTTAACACTTAACCTTTTTGTTCTAAGGAAGTTTCTAGTTTACGATGCAGACATTGGATATTTTATAACAGACAAACTTTGTAATCACATGAGGCAAATTCATTTTGAACTTAACAAGGCTGTGAAGTGATACATTAGAAAGCAGTACTTTCCCCCGCGTGAAAAAAAAGAATTACTTGTACTGTAATAAATTCTAACTTGTCACTTACGTCAATGTTGACATACTTAAATAAACAACATACATAATAAGTGACAAGGTGGTAACAAATAAAGATTATTTCACGTAACAAAATCTTACATACGCATATACGAATTATTGTAGTATATTGCTTCATAGCAATTGTAAACTATTAAAATTTTGTTGCTTTGTTAACTTTAAAAGCTTATTTTAATTGATGAATTCACATTCGGTGATTGACGTTTTTAGTTGATAATTTTTTTGATCTATTAAGAATTGCCTCAACCTCTACTTCGTGGCAGCGAAACCGAACATTAAAGAGGAAAGTGTGAAAATAATAAAATTCGCAAAAATAATAAAAAAAATAATAATACGCTCAGCTAACAAAATACTTACATTCCCTTACATAGCTCTTGCTGTCGTAATAGCACACGACTTTGGCAACAGGAACCGGAGGGTTGGCAGCAGTCACCGCCAGAGCAGCAGCAAAGGCGATCAAGGCCCTCATATTCGCAACAGTTCTGTATGACCGATCCCCACAAAGTTAACGTGGCGAATGAGCGCACTCGTTACCCACTGAGATCGGATGACCGTAACCGTGAGGTCAAAGAGTAGTAAGTAACGCAGTATAAGCAATGTTTATCGGCGTACCGTCAATAATCGCACATTAAAATAAATATATATCGAGAAATCTTACGAATGTTTGAGAGGCTCTTATATTTTATTAGCAAATTATCGCTCTATTTTGTAACATAAACGGGATAAACCCTGCCTCTTTAATATAACTGAAAACAGTTACCAAAATGTTCCCAAATAAACAAGAAAATAATATTCCATATTGTTGTACTTCTCCAGAAATCCGTTGGCACAAAACTCTATCTTAACTATGTTAAGTAAATGTAGGATATTCGTCCCTCCTCAAAATACCTCTCTCCAGTCTCAATTAGGTAGAATTCTAAAATGTAATTAATTAAAAATTATTCGACTCCAAAGTATAGTTAAAATACTGTTTTTAGTTACAAGGTACAATTATAATCGGGAACAAATTAATTTCGTTTCTTGCTTATGACTTTTGTAGGTACATTTCTCAGATTTCTTAATCTATGAATATTAACCAGTCGATGATGTCATCGTCGGTTATTTAACAAAACGTTGTCATACGACAATTTTTTTATTTTATTTTTTATACAACTCTTTGCCGAAGAGAAAAAAAATTACCACACAGACTGGTTATTGAGTTAGAACTATGCGATTAAGTTATTAATAACAATTCGTATTACTTAAGATTATTAGTACTATACTGTATACTTAATTGCGCTACATAATCATGAATCTTACATTTTTTTTAAATTTTCAAATAAATTTCCTTGAAATTTGCATTTTTATTTGATTGCATAACTCCTTTTGCATAGTGAAAACTAATAAACAAACTTAACATATAGTAGTAATTCGAAAGCAGCGAGTAACATTATGTAATAAGGTGGCCTTATTTCCTGTGTAGTAAAATTATTTCTGATCAGATCTTAAGATGCAGCTGATAGGTACAAAAACAACGCAAAGATAAATACACCAGTCGGATTTACAACATTACTCCTTTTCGTTTGGTGGTTAAATCTTATAGGCTGTAGATCACAGTCATCAATGTCCATTCCTATTATTGTAATTGCTCTAATTGTTTAATTGGACTAATTGTTGGATTCAACTAATTGTACACCAATAGACTAGGTACTGTGGTTTGTAATCGGATTAAGTTAATAGGCAACGGCAGAGCTAGATTGTCTAGATCCTTAGAATAAGCCCAGTGGGAAGATAGCCTTATGTGTAAAATGATTATATGTAAACATTGCCACGTAGCGCTCTTTATCGTGATATGACACACCTACATTTGTGCTTTCATTACATTTTTACCTGAAAAAAAAAAGTTTTATAAAAGTTTTGTTCACGAATATAAAGGAAATAAGTATATAAAGAAATATGGCTAAACTAATTTTAGAACATAACTGCGGTCTATCCATGTATATAATTATACCAGTATCTGTATAAGTAACTACAAAAACACTGCGTCTTTCCTTAAACTTAATTCAGTCTCAACTTCAATAAGACGTGTAATGATAGACATCAAGGATGCTCTTATACTTTTAAAGTTATTCACTACATTTAACTTTATACGACTTATTATTAATAAGATCAAGAACAGTTTCAAAGAGAGGATTGCGGGTCTACACCGGACTCCATTCCATAACCTGAGCCGTTCTTATGAGAAACAGAATCATCAGAGTGTGTATTAAATGATGTATTAAATTAAAAAAAATATATTTTCAACCTATACTTTATATCGATTCTGAACTACTAATGTTCTCCTTTAATTATCAGCCGATAGACATCCACTGCTAACACAGACAATATGAGGATAGTCAGCCTAGTGGGTACAAAAAACCCTTATCATCAAGCAAACCTTACAAATAGTATCGGAGTCGTACCTGCTAAGTTGTTACAAACTGAAGCAATTAGTAGATTCATTTCCTCATGAACTGATAGACATCAACTACTGGATATAGGCCTCCTCCTATAGCGAGAGTGGTTTAGGCCATCTTCGAACACCATGGCCCAACGCGGATTGGTGAGGAGCCAGAGCCTCGTTTGTTGATTAGCAAGGTGCTCCACAAGGAGGTGAGCTTGGCTTGGATTTCGCGAAGTATCGTGTGGAACCCCTCCCACTCTCTGTCCTTGTAATTCTTAACAATTATATGATTACTAAGCAAACAGTTTATTAACTATTAGCTCCACGACTATACAAATAATTGCTAATATGGCTTATATCCCTTTTGGCTAATAATAATTATCAGATCAAGTGATTGAGATACGAACCTAATATATTTTGAAATCGTAGCGGAACCTTTCGAAATACCTAAAGCTTTATTTTAATTCTTACCAGTTAATACTATCTTAACTTTGTTTGCCTTAAGGATATTACGAGGAATCTGCAAAAGATGAACAGAATCCACCCATATAATACCTTTTCCTTGTACCGATACCCCGTTGTACGTGTTTTGCTAATTAATAACGTAAAGGCAGAACACCAGCATTATTTTGCAACTCCTCAAAGGTGTATCGAATTAAATGTTATAAAGAATGACGGAAGGAAAGAAAAAAGGAAAGGATATAAAAGAAATAGGAGAACAAAAATTCGAGAAGCATAAGAAGGAAATAATAGTTAAGTAAAGGATAAGAGATAGTAAAATTCTCTGTCCAACGGGGAATAAGTATTAAACGAAAAAAAGGTGTACCGAAATTTAGAAACTATTTCTGCACAAGGCTACCCCTATATTTCTTTGATTTTAAGTTATCTCATTTGTTTTGTTAACTTGTTCGATAAAACCCGCAGGTATACAAATGTATATATTTTTCAACTTTTCCGATACTGAAAAAATTAACTTACAGAACCCCCACTTTTTATTACAAGGAAATTAACCATAATTTGCAAACGATACTTCGTCGTTTTGAACACTAGCGAAATTGTAAGTAAGCCTTTCATGGTTCATGCAATATTAATGTTTGGTTAGCGAGCTTCTGTTCTTGATGTAGGCTCATTATTCACCACTTACTATAAACGGTAATCGGGGTCAACAGTATTGTTTCTTATCATGAAACGCTTGATACATGGAATAACACTCGTCAAAACGATCGTGCTATAGTAAACGCGGTTTTTTTTCAGATTCTACTACCTTATCAGATCAGAAAATGACCGAGTGGCCTAGGGTTTATTTTTCATACTTTGGCCATTGCTTTTTCCTCTCTTCCACAGTGCTAACTTTGACCTTTCATATCTCCTTAACCGGAAGAGATATAGACTTTATAATACAGATTTCTCATCTTCTTATCCTGTACTTTTTTATCTGAATCCTGAAGGTAATAGAGACCGAAAACGGTAAATATCCTTTTTTTTTGCGTGTTGTAAATGCCTTTGGCCACTATTACGACCAGTAATAGCTTCAACAAATCCGAAGTTCGAGGATCTGGAGACTCCACAAGCTAAATGTACGATATTATAAAGCGGTGAAAAGAAATTTAAAGGAATTGGATGAAGGAAGTGTTAAAGAGATAGGCAGAAATATACGAGAGAAAAAACAACTGAATAAATACAAACAAATATATATAAACCATATCTTGGCCTAACTTCGTACACTATGCACGACTTAATGTAGCGTAAAATATACTCCGTTAAGTGTAAAGTGTTATTATTTCTTATGTATTGGCGATACAATTGTGACCTTGGAGCGTGCGCCGACTGAGATTCGCATTCCGCATACAAAGGCAAACACTGTTATTGAGTGACTCAGGTGGTGATGCAAACAAAATGTTATCGAGCGTTTCCTTCAGACGCGGTACACATTGTTCAATTCCATCAACGCCCACTCACCTCTACACGCAGCTCAACCTGTCTGTCGCTTCAGGGTTGGCCCAAACGAAACCAGATCTCTATGAAAATTGTTCAATGCAAATTATAACTTATTCCTTTTCTAATACCATCATCATTTACAAACCATTGATTGACCATAAGCCTCTCAAAACCTAGCCACAATCGCTAGGCACGCGGCTCTTATCACTATAGTCTCGGGATAGCAAGACTAAGAAAAACCTTCCGTAGAAGAAGACTAAAAGGGTTTTCGGGTTCGTGGGCCTTGAGGGTCCTCCTCCTCCTCCTCACTGTGTATTAAGTTAGTCCGGAGAAAATGTCAAGTACGAAGTGGTCTCGTATTTTGTAGTAGCACACTGTTGATGATGAGGAAAGCAACAGCTTTCCCCGGAATGTGTTCAGCAGCAGTGCAGGGAAGCACCGGTGAGTTCCGTAGGAGATCCCGGGGACTTCAGAAATGATGATGTCCACCGAGAGGGTTTTAGTTGGTATAAATTACTCATTACTCTGTCTATCTCCAGAAGCAGGGTATCTTTATAAGATTTCCTTTGCGACCAAAGAAAAACGAATGCGACTCTATTGCTAAAGCTATTGTCTTTATCTGACATTATATGTTCTTTTGTTGTCTTCTACGATCTTAATTAATTATGTACCAACACCACCCCAATGGTAACCTACAAGTTTTGTAAATATTTTCTTTCCTTTTTGCTATTCCCGGAATGCGATAACTTTGTCTAAGGGAATTCCCGTCTCCGTATAACATTATCTTTACAGAGTTTTCCTGATTTTATTATCACCAGTTGTTATTCGTGCTTTTCAAATGCAGTTAATGAACATTTGGTTTCTTAATGAGTTTTACCAATCATCATCATTATTAGCCGAAAGCCTACTGCTAGTAATAGGCAGTCCCCAATGATGGGGGATTTGTTCCAACTCCACCACGCTGGTATAATAAGTATTTATAAGGAGCTAGAGACACGTTTGTTGATTAGCAGGGTGCACGACGTGCGTGAGATTTTGCTGTTATGTGACACCTTTTACACCTTATAACATTTAGCTTTAATACAAATAATGATCATAAATATTTAATCTCTTAATATTTATTTTGTTACGTGATAAGGTTTCATTTCTGCGATTTAGTCAATGTTTCCCTCCAGATAGGATGAGGGAGTCATTAAGAGGAGAGAAAGTGATATGTCTACTTCTAGACTACTGTTTTGTGATGAAGTCATAGTCAATTGCTGATCTATACAATTAAATACATACATAAGATAATCCACAATTCATTATCTTTATTCCGGGCTGATTTTCGCTATACATAATATAGTATTGATTTGATGTTTATTAACGTGTCATAATTCAAAGCCGTTACCAAGTGTATAGGGAACTCCTTGAAGCATTTTTCTTATCAAGGGTAATTAGTAACAGAGGCTTTACATGTCTAACAATAGTACAATTGAAATTACATTAACTAACGTATATGGATACATAAACATTTATTAAATATTTATAATGGAAGAATTATGATTCCTATCACTGAACTACCAATGTGCTATAATAAACAAAGTTATCCTTATTATTACTAACTACATGCAAGTTATTACTATATATTTACGATTATGGTCGTCATAATACATGTAAAAAAAATGGTTTAGTAGCTTCATGTACTCAATAACAAATTTACGGGACTACTTCAATTGACGTTTTTTTTTACGAGAGGAGTTAGGAATTCATATCATAGGATGTAATACTATCAGTTATAACAATATATTGCTGGTTAGAATATTAAACACTGCGGAACATTTTTGTCGTCGTTTCGAAATAAAAAAGGTTATCTCATTGCTTCAGTATTTCCATTAACTACAGGACCCTTCAAAAAGGGACAATAACGTATGGTGGCTAAAATAGGGGCTACAGTGATACTTATATATAATCTACCACCAGTTCAATAATTTATTTTCCTCATGGCAAAGCAATTCATATCCAGGAAAAAATTGCAACCGTTGAAGTATTTCAAACAATCGTAGGGTTATCACTAAAATAGATATATTAAGTGAACTTCCTGTTAATGTGTTTGCATAAACTATACCGTCACATTACTAGTAAAAGATCTTTAATAATTAACTTTATTTGAGCAGGTACCTACTTGGTGTTTGCACGACCCACTGATGAACTTTGATTTGTTATCACAATTTTATGATTTTGTTTTTGTACGACTAACGATTACATTTCGATGTAAGTTTGAAAACATTTTACAAAGTATTTTTTTTATATAACGACATAAGCAGACAATAATGATCTAAAATGAAAAGTGGATAATGAGCAGGCTACAGGCTCTAAGAGTCTTGTCTGCACCTGCATCGCGTTGTTACCTGGGAGCCTTCGTTGCATATGACTACTACACGAATCTTTTAAAGTACTATGACAAAGATAATATAGGTAATACTAATGTACTGGTACATTAGTATTACACGACACTAACCTCTAACCCATATTAACACACAAAAGATGGTCATTTATTCACCATGCTGGCTAAATGCGGGTATATGGTACTGGTGGTAGGTCATCATCACCACTGGTGGTAGAATTCTATCACCGGAGATCCTCTAGGTAGGTACCACCGCTGCTTCGATTTCTACCGCCAAACTTGCATGCAATATGCAAACTTTACTGTTTTTTTTTTTTTTCGGGTGATGTCGATGCTTTCGGCCACTATTATGGCCGTGAAAGCTTCATCTGACCCTGCGCT
>DWLS01004238.1:0-14307 GCA_018246255.1 Pachliopta kotzebuea | reverse complement strand
TTTCATATTAGCAGAATTTCACTTTTATACCGAACAATTTTCTATCCCTTGTGTGTATTCTCACCATCACTAGACATAGGCGAAATTATTGTGCAGAGCAGTAGAAGCCATAAACCGAAAAATAATAATAATAATTATTGAGAAAGTATATACTATGTAATATAATATATACATATAGATATATAAATAATAGTAAATACTTCGTAAGTATCGATTCATGAAATCGTACGCACGTATTTTTTTTATTCTATAAATAATGTGATTATTAAACACACCACTGTACTAGCGAAGCCTTGACACGACGCCGTCAAAATTTTCAATTACGCCATTATTGAGAAAATATATACTATATAATATATTATATATATTATAGTAAATACTATATAGGTATCGATTCATTAAACATATGCATTTATATATTTTTTTTAAATTCTATAAATCGCGTGATTATTAAAAAGGTCATACGTCTGTCAATATTAAGCAGTGTTCGCATTCAAAATTAAAAATTTATTGCGAAATAAGTTTTTCATAAATCAAGTTAAATGTTTAATCGTTATACTACTCATATAAAACCAACACTTAAATTATGATTGTGATTTATACATTTTATTCACTTTAATACCATTTACGTTTATACAATTCAAAGGCGCAAATTTCATAGTAGTAACAGTACCAAAATCTTCATATTATCAGATCTCAACAAATATGAATATATAATAATATCCCATTGAAGGATTATGAATCGAAATATTAGACAGTATCGATTATGTATGTATACTGTTATTCAATCCGAAATATATAGCAAATCAATTTTCAGAGATGAGTGATATAGCCTCTTTTTGAAATATATTATATATACTTTGTTTATACTGTAAATGCTTTATGTAAGGTCGTCTAGTTATATGACTGAAACATTATAACAAATATTTTCGAAATACACAAGATAAGCACCAAGTATTCATTCATTAATTAATGTATGCCCTTTCACAAGGCGAACAGATAGGAATTTCATTTATTTTTTTTGCTTCCATTCACTCAAATTAACTTGATTTCGATAGAGGTCACTTTAAAATTGGTATTTCGCAATGAAATTTATATCGCGGTATGCAAAACAACAAAAATGTCTAATTATATTTAAAACAAAATATTTATTAACAATTTCAACTTGACTACAAAACACTAGTTTATTTATAAATATAGTATTAAACGTAAAATAACTAACAATTCATTTCATTAAACATAAACAAAACTTTACTTTCAAAGCTTTGGAAGCTCTATGAGTCTTGATTATTTATTAAAAATTTTATCAGAAATCAAAAGTTTCTATAGCTTTAATATATAGTTAAAGCTATCTCTCATTCATCTAGATTTTCAATATTTCCAAGTTTCCCATATTAGATAAGAAAGTAGTTTTTGATATAAAAATAAATAATTATTAAGAAAGTATCTCTCACCAAAATACCTTTTTAATAACTATATTTTAACCAATAGAAAATAAATAGGTTTTCAATTATAGGTTTATAATTTGTCCATTCTATCACTAGTTCCAACAGTAAGTATATTAAGTGAGCTGTTTATACATGTTTATAAGATTACCAATTGACCACTTATCAGTTAAAATAAAGAAGAATTTAGAATCTGATCATAAATTCTTTTGGTAGTAATTTCTCAGGGTCTGTTGAGAGTATTATTTTGAACATATTACCATCATAAATTTCTTTGATGATATAGAAAAGATTTGTATACAAATCACATCTACTTGATTATAACGATCCATGAAGACAAGTTTACAAATCACTAGACAACAGGTGAGCAGTTAAATTTTAAAATATAATAACCAACAATCTTAACTGTACATGTATTATTAGACGGTAGATAGTAATTATGGTGTTTAGTAAAGTAAAGCGGTTAAGAAAACGGGGCCAATGAATTCGACCGAATGTTTTGCGATACCAATAAGGAAAAAACGTACATAACTGTATTAATAAAAGAATATTTATTGAATATCGTACACTGCAGTTTGACCTTATCAAAATCTTTATTTGCTTTAGATCGTTTACGATGTGAAGGTTATGGCTTAACATAAAAGTAAAAAACATCGCTTATTTCTACTGCTAAGAGTTCAGGCTTTCTCCCACATGGAGATCGGAGACAAACGAATGTACTTTATAACAAACTATGTCTGTCGATCTATCATACAGTGTAGTGGTCTCGTAAGTTAATGTTATGATAAGAAAGATATGTTATGCCCGCCAGGTATATATATACCAAAGCGTAACACAGCCAGCCTTTCCGGCCGCCCTACCACACCAAGGTATTCGATCTTTTCTCTTCCGCATTCACAGAATGATCTTATCTATATAAGCTACCATAACCCATCCATTTTAGGTGGCAAAGTTACAGACGGTTGCTTAGATAAAACTAACACGATGTCACTTTGATTTTATCGTAGCTCAACAACATTAGAAACATCTATTAACTAGATAGTTATTATTTATCAGCTCTTCATTCTTAATGATATTACTTGCCGGAGTCAATGTTCCTGTCTATAAACGAAGTATCATTAAGAGAAGAGCGAATAGATCGTTATTATGTTAGTGCGGTTTAATACCGCATACCGTATTATTACTTAATATCATATTGAACTTTTATGACTTAAAAAAGACAAGTGACCCATACAAAATTCTGAAACTTTGGGCAGCCACAACTCAGAACCCGACCAAATACCAAAAAAAATTCCAACGTCTCTGATCTTATCTAAGCGAGATCTATCTGTATGACAAATTTGAGCCTCCTACCCCTTGTAATTCTCGAGATTGAAAATTGTTGAACAGACGGACGGACGGACATTGCCGTTTAAATAAGGATATAAGAAAATATATAAAAGAATGAAATATGTTAATACCAATACTTACCATATTTTGTCATGGGTGAAATTTTCAGTAGATACCCTGTTTTTGGGGTAAGTCTTGGTTATGTGAGATTTATACCCACTAAAACCTTTTCAGTGGATATCCCCAGTACATTGCTGAAGGCCCTGAGATCTACGGTATTTACCGGTGCCTCCCTGCACTGCCTTTAAACACATCTCAGAGAGCTGTTACCCTCCCGAACATCCAAAGTATGCTATAACAAATTACACGACAATTTCGTACTGATCGTCCACCTCGGAATGACTTAATGGATATTGGGTGCCCCTATACTCAATGCCCACGAATCCGAAAACCAAAACTTATCCTGTCGTTATAATGATAGAGAAGACTATCTAACGGCACATGGACTTCAATGAATCTTTTGTTTTCTTATACTACAAAGGTGGCAAACAAGCATATGACCTGCCTGATGGTAAGCAGTTACCGTATATATATTAGATGCCTGCAGTACCAAAGGCACCGACGCCGGAGTACTACACAAACGTTACCCGATCTAAAGAATATGTAACAAATGATACTTTTACTACATACAAGTAATAAATTAAATTTATAATCTGTAGCAAAGATTTAATTAATTAACAAGTATGATTACCTATTCCAAGTACTATCATCATCATGCAAATCTACATACTATTAAACAGATACTAGTAAAATTTCTTGCACAATTAAATACTGATTGAAATATAATTAAACGATATTTATACCATAAATAATTATAATGTTTTTTATGAATTAAGATATGTGTTTCTCTATAATTTTTTTGTGGAAAAAAATAGGCTAATAAAAGGAAAATTGGATGTTTAAGACTGTAAGTTTTCATTAAACGAGTACAGCAACCTTTAAATGTAATAAAGTATATTTTATAGGTATTTAAATTGTAGTGAGTTAATAAATTATAATATCAGAATCGGAAACTTGAATCCGCCATTTTGGTTTTACGAGCCACTTTTTTTTATCGGTTAACGGCCGTTTTATTTTAAGGTGTAATAAAATAATGCGTTTCATGTGCTGAGCTACATGCAAGCGCGGGCCATTAGTGCACCCTGGTCGTGTACCGTGTCTAACATCTAAATTAATTACCCGATTTTCCGATTCGAAACCAAATTCCGATATACCAAATTACAAATATAAAATATTCAACTGCTAGCAAAATATGGCGAACATGAAGCTTTAGTTCAGTTGCAGATAATATTTTTAACTATTGATTAAGTAGTGAATGTAGGCATGATTTAGACGCAGTGCTGTAAGGTCTTAGAAAACGTGGACCGACAATCTGGTGAAGATCTGCGGAATACGGGCAATGCAGGTCTGAACTTTGAGGTCTGAAGTCTACATCTATCAGTGAACATCAATCTGCTAATAATGATGTAGCGTTATTATCAAACTATTTATCCTCACAAATATAACTAAACTGAACAACGCCTCTTTGTTATATAAAGATATAAAAATAAACTGTTAACAACAATCCAAACAAATGCAGTGAGCACTGTTTTTTTTATTTCCTTAAAACTTTCTTAAACTTTATAACATACGGTATCTTACGGATTTCGAACTGAATACAGCTTGTATCTCTGGACCCTAACTTATGTACATTAATTCAGTAGAATTAATAATTTTTGTTTGTAACATACATTTATGTAATTACATGACCACGTGCGGGAGCGTGTGTATATGTGTCGATGCTTTTGTGAATACGATTTCGTAATGTTTAAAACATGAAGCAACATTGAATTAAGTTTTTACCGGTGTAAAACGGGCCCCTTGCGCGATACTGTAAGAATCCATCTCCGTATAGCGTGAGCGGCTCGCGCTGTATGTGGTGAAGTGGACGTGATAAATCAACTGCCGACACGCCGTATATCTCCTGCCAATATTGTTTTCCGCTTACCACTTGGTGTTAGCACGGCATCACATCAATCAACCAAATTTTTAATAAGCCAAACTCCTTTCATAAGGCAATTACTATCATTACATTACTTCTTACTTTTTCGAGTTACATATTAAAACTTTAAGGATATATATTGTACTCCCTTTCAAATTTATAACGAGCTTAAAGCAGTAAGATAAATTCAATACACGTCCAAATCACATTTCTTTTCACTAGCTTCCAACGTCCTTAAAACCGGAACGTAGTAATGTTCGCACAGTACTGTTTGCCGGCTGCAATAGGAGCTGCTGCAGTACCTATCTAGATGATCTTCAGCAGTGATTGTTTATAGAAATATTGTTTTGAAGCCATTATCAAATGAATTGTCAATAACTAATTCAATATCAATAAAGAATCAGTTACATGAATTAAAATCATAAACAATAAACATCAATGGCTAATTTATCTATTATAAATTACTCATTAAGATTTGGTGATGATGATTTATTAATTGAAGGATCTACCACTCTTAAAGTTTTACAAATACTTAATTATTTCTGCTCGTTACGTAAACCCCTAAATGAAATTTTATGTTTTTACCGACAAACTATAATGTGCAAATGTTACTGTATTCCGTTTTGAAAAGCGTTGTAGCTAATGCCATTACTGGGGCAACGAGACTTAACAACTTACATCTGAACACAACATGTTGCTGTGTGTATCAATCTAACTAGCTCCTATCTTACCATGAGGTTTATTTTTTTCTTCGACATATTTTAGTTACTTAGCCTTGAACCAACTTTAACCGTAGAGTAGGGATAATTAGAGTAGATTTACCTTTAATTAATTTAAAAAACATAGTAGAAGTATTTAACCTTATCCTTATTATTTTTAGGGTTTTGCACCTATGATGTTTACGCCTGCCCCATTATAATAAAAACATTTATTAAACTGATTTAGAAGTTTTTGCAAAAATATGTATAAGCTTAATTGCTATTTTTTTCCAAAAGGCACATTTAAGTTAAATAAATTTTCTTTTCAAACTATTAAATCTACAGTTTGGTATTTACTTTAAAGTAGTTTGTATTCAAAAACAGATCAAAATTAAAAAAGCTTTTTAAAATCATTTTCTCAAAATCAAAATAAATGACTACATGGATGATACTTCAATTCAGAGAGCTGCAGTTTTCGCCCTTACAATTCGTAGATACGTGGATTCTATACCCACTAAACATAAGCCTTCAATTAAGAGAGACATCGTGAGGATACATGCTTGTTCCTGATATAACGCGTTTCGAGGAGATTCAAAATGCCTTGCTCACCCTATTTAGGTATGCCAGTTGGATTTCAGTATACACTATCACTTTGTGAAAGGTTTTCAATTTCTACAGTGGGAACAGAATATAGACTATCTATGCTTATTATGCTTTATATATATTCTGGTGATGAAAGCGCTGACTCGTCTAATACGACGTATACAGCTTATCTGATGCTGGGCACGCGGACCACGGGGCCCGCGCCCAATTAATTATGCTTTATTTTTTCCCCAAACTACCATAACTGTTAAAACGTCCAAATAAGGTCATAATTTTTAATAACTATTGTAGGTATATAATGAATACGTATTTATATCACGACTGTCATTAAAGTCCTAACGAAGGTAATAGGCCATTATTAACGAATATAATGATTGTGTGTGTTTATATACTTTGATGCTTATTTTAATGTCGACCCTCCGTATCGAAAACACATAATGTTTTTTTTAAGTGCCGTTTAAAGAAAGAAGTACATCGTAAATTTTAAAGTTTTTATATTAAATTTAAAGGCGTTTACTATATATAAATAAACACGTTATGTAAACGATCAATAAAATTTATTCAGCATACGCACATTTATGAATAATGTAGATAATAACAAATCACTTAATAGCACGAATGAAAACCTGAATCTTTGACGTCACTGGGAGTCATTAACATGCATCATGATTAACTTAGCAATAACTATGTTACAATCAATGACGTGATTACATTAATAACCTTAATGAGTAAATGATAATTAAATGGGTATAACTAATAACTTATCAAATAAAGTTTGTATAAGAATATGAAGAGTTTTGGTAAGTAATGAAAGCAGTTATACAGTGCCCACTTTACAAGACTAATCAAACTGATACAATTTTTGAATTAAAATTCCATTTTTTCTTGCCAAAATAAGACACTAAAGTTTTTTCTTAAGTTAATTCTCGATTAAAGATCAGTCTGTTTTATTCGTCACACAGAGACCGACTTCTGTCAGTACTCTTAGAAGACACAAAAATTATTAACTTGGATAATTATCAACAATTTAACACAAAACTATGGATTAATTTTACATGTTAATTTCTTAGTAAACGTCTTTCATAAAGTAGAATAAAACAAAGCACATCTTACTGTCATTTCCCTCTATATGCAATAACGATGTACTTTTAAATATGTATAGTGTTATAGTATAGATACAAATGTATTGGGAAAAAAAACCTATAATACAGTTGTGATCCAGTTCCTACACATAAACAATAGTAGCTAAAGATATGATATGAACATTTAGAGTAACTGTTCCTTTAAATAATATGTTATAATAAATGTCTATAATTATCTATGCAATTAAAGTAAATAAATCTACGAAATATAAAGACATAAATAACTAAATTAAAAAAAAAACGTTTAAAATACAATTTGATATGTCTCATTCTTTGTTATTCTTGATTGTTGATTACACAAATTAATACTAAAATGGTATATAAATAGCCGAGAAAAAAAACATGCTAAGTCTACTCAATAATACTTGTATGGTAATAAAAATAAGAAAGGCTTAAATTTAATGTACTATAAAAGACATTAATCGTATTAAATCAAAACATAATTTAGTGAGAATCATAACATCATATTGCTCCAATTAGTACGTCCTTATTGCCCCACAACTATAAAGATTTGTATAATAAATATATAAAAATTTTAAAAAATAATGTATGAAAATTATGGAAAATTCAAATAAAGGGTTTTTTCCAATTCTTTTTAAGACAAAAAGAATTATCAAAATGTAACCACTCTGTTAAAGCTATAACATATCTGTAGTTTAAAAAAGGAGAATCTTCTTTCAAGTGGTTAAAGACAAAAAAATCATAAATAATTTAAAATATTGACACAATGCGTTAGCTATTAAATTGTATTGGATTTTGATATTATTAACTATTTTTAGGTCACTGGAAAAACTTTTGGACTACTAGGACAATTTAAAAAAATATACAAATTATGCATGTGACGTACATTACCTAATTGGATAACATTTAATGAGTTTATTATGAAATGAATACCTAATACTTATTTCATAAAAAACTAATAATATGTAAAAGGAAATAATATTAAAAAAATATTAAATTTAAATAGCTTATATTATAACAATAATTCAATATAAAATATGAGATAAATTAATTAGCACATGCAATTAAACTGGATATAAATAATATTAGCATTGAACTATGTAATAAAAATGTGGAATGCGATAAAATAGAAGGTAATAACCTTATGTATTAAGTTAAATCAAATTGAATTATAAGAAAACGACTATATAAAATATATCTCAAAGTAAAACAAACATTAAAAACAACGGTTAATATAATATTTAACACGCACCATAGATTATTAATCGTGAACAGTTCTGAGGTTCAAGGATTCTGACGCATGAAAGAACGGCCGTGATCCTTGTGAAACGCGCGGAAGTTGAACAACAAAACAAACAACTAAAACAATTTCGTTTCATTGATTAACCGACAAGCCGGCCGACCTTATTTTAAATCTGTATTAAATGTTCAAGAACCATATCTCATTAGTTTTGAAGTTTTAGACAGATAAAACAAAAACACGCAATTTGAACATAAACTTAAAAGTATTAAATTTGCGAATCTATTCCGAAATTGCTAGTAATTTTTGGACAAGAATCTGCAAATTACAGACATAGCACCATTAAATGTTTATATAAAACAATCATTTTATTTTCCATTATTTACGTAACTATACCACCAAAATACAAATAAAAGCAATTATTACAAGGAAGTCTTAGCACACGTTATCAGCTTCAAATGTAGGTGTACATAATTCAATTGTTTATAAACCCAATATAAAAAAACTAAAAGATTATATAATAAATCTGTTATTAATTAAATATTTGGTATTAACTGGTACTTAGTAAGACTCATTTTTTTTATTAATAATTCAGAAAGCGAAAGCACTAATATATATACGAATAAAATGTTTCGATAATAGATAGATCATGTTCTAGTTCGTAGTGAATGTTTTCATAAATTTGATTAATTTGTATACAATTCTTTGTCTTCCAGTAATGCCAGTGAAACTGATTCCTCGGTTCGGTATCTACCAGCCGTGTTGGTGAGTCGAGGCAGTAGAAAGCTGAATATTTCCCAAGGCGAGTCTTCCAGCTGGTGTTTGCCGCCGTCCGGGCTCCGCGGGTCGCTCAGGAGGCCAACTGTGCCCTCATTCGGTGTTTATTATCTGGAACAAGCAATTTTACTTTTTAATTTCTCGAAAGACATATCTGGGGGGATCTGAGGCGTCCTGAGCGACCTGCTAAGATTTCCTGGACTTTTTTTAGTAACTTGCAAATACATTAACTGTTTAAAACTTAAATAAATCAAGTTAAAAAGGGTTTTAATGTTATTTTATGTGTAGTAATGTTATTGCAAGTTACTCACTCATTTCATGTGCCGTAGACAAAGATTGAATGATAATGTAAATTTTTGATAAGTTGAAGTTTCTACTTATTCTCGTATCGTTAATCTTCTTTGCCTTCGTCGATTTTCTATTTGAATTCAAAATAACACATTTGTTATATAAACTATTACTGAGTAATAAATTTATTTCTAAAATATGCAGGAAAATCGTAAAAGTTTATGACGTCAATCGTATATTACCTGTAACGAGCTAACACCTGATTTAAATTTTTCATAGTTTTAAGTCAGAATAAGGATATGGGTGATTATGTGTCTCGCTAAAATACTCTGGCCATCCAAATCTTTTTAAACAGGAATGCAGCAAAGGTTCCAGGAGTTTACGTCTACGTGAATTACATTTTCTATAATTTCTTTATTCGAGGAAACGATCTGAATGTTCATTTGATTGTAAGTATTCCTGCTTATAACAATGTAGCTCTGATTGTGATGATATACTCTGCATCACAATGTCTTTGTCCTGTGACGTAAGATTTAAATCTCATTACCCTAGTAACCTCACGTACTTCAGCGTCCTTCAAACAGGAACGCAGTAATATTTGCAAAGTACTGTTTCGCATTTACACGCGCTGCTGTGTTATCTACCTAGACGATCTAACGTAACATAGCTACCAGCATAATGAGTTTTCCCTATTATTACCTTCCAGAGCATAAAACTGTACAGATATTAAATAAAACGATACTCAAAGACGATGCCAAACTAATGTCGTGAACAACTAATCAACTGCATTAACTAACTACAATGTTTTTGGTTGGTATTGCAACTTGCTATTATCAATCATCGCGATAAGTTTTCAATAATTCTATTTTTCTATTATAATTAAATTGGATATTAAAGAGGAGTCTATTTACCATGGTAACCTCGAATTGGATTACATATTTTACTGGTGGTAGGTCTCTGTTGCCGGTGACAGTCTAGGTAGGTACCACCGCAGATCTTATTTCTACCGCCAAATAGTAATGTGCAAACGTTACTGTGTTCCGGTATACTGTATGGTAGTGAAACTACTGGGGTAAGAAGACTTAAACCTTACGTCTGAAAGCGACTAGGGCAATGTGGTGCTCTGTATACCATCTTTACCAGCGCCACTTTGTTATAGGATATCATTTATCATCATGAACGCTTTGCTCGTCTCGTCGCCCAGTAGAATAAAAAAAACATTTGTAAAGAAAGTTTTCTTCCATTCCATCATCGAGAGATTATAATATGTGGTAAAGTAAAATATAATTAAAGGTGTACTATAAGTATGCTTGCCAGTAAAAAATATAAAGAGAGAAGCAGAGAGAAGGACCTTGAGTGTGGTGCTTGCACGAGCACTAGGGGCACACACTGCTGTGCCTATGACACACATATGATGTCGCAGACGTATAAGGATATCGGTAATTAATATAAACGTCTAGACTTCCAAAAAGTGGTTGTAACCAAAATCCACTATTTAATGGTGGCAAGGCTATTGCCGAATACCGTCTAGCTACTAAAGCAGGTCTTGTTTCTGCCACCAAAAAGCGCTGTGTGAATATATTACTGCGTCCCGTTCAAAGGATTGTAGCTAGTGAAATTACTAAGGCGACAGGACAATTTTTATTTTAAAGCTAACAGCACAATTTTTTATTCGACAAGCAGACGAGCGTAGCGTTCACCTGATAGTAAGTGATACATACATTTATAACAAAGTTACGTTGAATAAGATAGTATAAGCAACACCATTTCGTGCTCGTAGCCTTGAGACGTGTTAAGTCTCATTACCCCAGTAATTTTAATAGCATACAGCACCGTTCAAACCGGAACACAGTAATGTTCGCACATTACTATTTAACGGGAGAAATAGGAGCTGCGGTGGTACCTAGACGGTGTCTAGGTAAAGAAACCTACCACCAGTAATGGGCAAAGTCTTGAAATATATATCATCCTAACGCGCTATTATTATGAACAGGCGTACTAATTACCATTAAGTAATAATAAAAAATGTAATTCTTGATTTTTCACAATAAAAAACTTTCTTAAATGATTAAATATAAACAATATATATTGTTTTTAACAATAGCCGTAACACGTAAGCCCTGCCTACTACTATTGCGTTTCACGCTTACTCTATCCTTTAACTAGGGTTTACTCTTGCAGAATTACAATAATAAATATAGTTCGATTTTTTTTTTAATTTTATCATAACAGTTAAAAGTATAAACAATAATAAAAAAACAAATGTTAATAATAATATTCTGTTATCACATATTCTAATAATCTCTTATTTAGTATCGAGCAAAAGGTAATGGTGATAAAGAGTTGTAATAACAGATAGTATTTACTTGGGTAGTATATTTATACGCATAATAATTTAAGAGATCCTAGGTATCATAATAATATCACAATCATCTGCTATTCTACTAATCAGCAAACTCTGGCTTCTCACCTATCAGCATTGCGCCAGCGTGGCGGCTTAAATCCTTTACTATGGGTGGGGTTGCATCCAGCTATGAACGTCTATCGACTGATATAGTACTTGAACCTATTATCAAGCTTAAGACCACTAAGTTTTTTATTTTATTCATTAATAACCTCATAACCTTTCTGATTTACACAAGGTAGACTGGAATATAACGCCAAACACTAAGTCCACTTTTATATGATGTTTATAGTAAAAAAGAATAACGCTCATATGATTGTATATCGCCTGTGAGTGTATATAATAGGTTTGTTTAGGTGTAAACAATTGTTGGCTAGTTAAAATAAAATTACAGTATATTAATAATAAGAATTAATGAACATTATTCGGGTTTTTATTATTATCCGGAAGATAACTATTACTACGCAGATCTCCTTCAAAGGTTTTCACACCGATCAGCAGCTTTCCTTTCATTTTTCCCCAATAAAATTTCGTTGATGGGTATTCTTATTAACTCTTATATCTTTAAGCTTAAAAACTTAACCTCTTTAAATAGCAAATTTCCAAAAAAAAAATAAGTTATTTCAAAATGATATATTTACGTGACGGCCCTGTCGCCGCCACTCACACAAGCTCACTGTCCGACCGGTCGTTTGACGTCAATGGGTGGGTGGGTATGGGCATATAAAAAAAAGGTTAAGCTATCGGTTTACTACTGCAGGAAACAACGTCCATAACAAGCTATTGTTTCCTTTACTACCTACCAATTGGCTACTCACAGAACAATCCGCGCTGCATCGTTTTTGTTACGTGCAATCATCATTATCTATCTAATAATCATCTATTAAATGATTTAAAGCTTCGATTACATAACAGATTTTCAAACTATATTCAACACCAAAAAAGGAGGATTGCATGTTTAACATGCGTGGTATAGCGAATTTAAAACTTGTTACGATTTCGTCACTTTTTTTCAAATTAAACTTGAATTATGTTTGATTTCCTGAAACGACAACAAATCGGTAGTCTAATAACAAAACGGTTTCTAGTTCCATTCCAGGTTTAATTGCTGTAAAGTTTAGTTGTTATTACAGATATTAGGAATCTACCTAACAAGCTAGGCTTATTAAAAAGTTGTATATCACCTTCCAGACCAGAGTCCGTGTGACGGAAGTAGTACAACATAAATAATTACAATTTAAGTATCCAGTATTAATGTTAAAATAACTACTTTCAATCCTATCTTATATGTATTTTTATACGATAATAGTAAATAAGTAAATGAAAAAAACCTTGTTTTGCTGTTTGCAATGCTGCTCCCAAGCAGTCGAAACTTTCACTAGCTAATAGCTGAAGACAAGACAGACTAGTTTCAATTAATAATAAATAGGGTTCCGCAAAGGCAAGTACATAACGCATGTACCTATAAACAAGTCCCGGTTAAGTTGTTAAAATTTCATTAGAAATTATTTTGAGTAATTCATTGTTTGTCCCATCTACCATATATCCTTTTCTACTCTACACAATTCTGATCCTTGGACCTTGAACCGGCGACTAATAATTATTATATCAATACGATCAAATTCGTAAATTTTAACTTAATATAATATTCATATGTAAACACTATAATTAAATAATTATCTTTGAGATAAACGAAACCGCTTTAGCAAGGATTTATGACCGAATTGAGGAAGATGTAATTATTACCTTTCAATAAATTCTATATATACATAAAACTATTAATACAAGCTTTGGATTAAATCAAAAAAACTGTTTTTTTACTCTTTAATATTATAATTAAACAATTCGAAGATTTTTAAGGCATTTTACGTAGGATGTTACAAACCCTACCAATAATGTACCTTACAGAGGATTCTTTTAATGATAGAAGAAGTCTTCTTCAGTATTAAGCTCTGGAGAATATCAAACATGCTTAAACGTAGCGTTTTTATATCAACCAAAATTAACAGATGTTTTACGAAACGGTTAAGCCAATTTAGTAATTATCACATTTATAACGAAGTGGTAAATATATGTGACATAAAGCTATGATCTGTAAAAGATTAAAACAACGATTTCTACATGATTAAACTATTTATCGTATGTCTTGACTGAAAAGCTTTTAGAAAATTTAATGTATAGTTAATATGAGTATGTATAATGTTATTTCTTTTGCCATACTAACACTCAACATAAATATTAATGTGGATATTTAAAACTGATTGTACGTAAGGCATAAGTTTAGCGCCCACAGTACCCTCCCAGAGGCCACCGCGTTTCGTCTGGTGAGTGAGAGTCCCGGCGCCCTTATCCTTCTACCTCGGGGCCCAAATAGCAACT
>DWLS01004237.1:0-14308 GCA_018246255.1 Pachliopta kotzebuea | reverse complement strand
TTATAATATTATATAAATTTATTTAAGGGCGCAAATAATACTTTAACAAATTTTCTTTCTTATTTCCAATAAAAATTGTTGTTATTACAGACTTTGAAAATTAAAAAAAAAAATATCGCATAACTTTATATTTGAAAGTGTCGAATGTTGAGATATGGTCTAATTGAATACTTAATCTTAAATAATATGTAGAAACACGTGCCTTAGAGGATACTGCTATAAAATTACTGCATGTGGCATGACGAAAAAGTACTGTATCGAAGATGATCAATTTCAAAGCTATATTGTTATATTATATGTATATTATACGTATATTATATTACGCAACAAAAATCTCAACCGTAAATCGCATAAAGCGTGTTTTTATATTAGTTTTATGGTACATAATAGATAAATAAATACAGAAATCATCTTAAGCGTTCTTGTTTACTTTAAAAACTTCTCCGAAATTTGTTACAGCAATCGAAAAGTCAACATTGTTTTGATATCTAGTGTCATGCATTCATTATCGCAAACAATTTAATCTTCATGGGTACTTATAAAATCATTAGTATATTTTCACACTGTCAACAAGTAATATCTGCAGTAATATTTTTCTTGACAGGCATTTAAATTTTACTAGAATTGTTATTCTTGCTACTGTTATCAACAAGGTAAAGAAAGTTTTATCATGTTTAACAAATTTGTCTTTAAGTGTTACATTGGTAATCAAATATTTTCTCGTAAATGAAAGCCGTTTGTAGCACTAATTGCTACAAAGTTACGCACCAGAAGTAGGTCACTATCACGATTACTATTATTAATTGCTATAGAGACCATTTTGTATACACGATGTATAAAATAATTCTAAACTAATTGATTGAATAACTGATAAAGGTTTTCAATATTTAGTATTGGCTGAAAAATAATAATTTTTCTATATTTTATTATCATATCGTCGTTATGTTTATAATCTTTTTATAAGTAACTTTTATGAAATTTATCCGTTGACTTTTTCCCAAAAATAATAATAAGATATACCAACATTCATCTAGGTGTAAACATTTCTTCGACACAGTATCAATATTTTATTTATGACTTAACCAACAATACGGCGAAATAAACATGTTTGACAAGTGGGGCGTAAAATTGTTCAGAAATTTTCTTATAACACGGTCTGACATCGCGAGTAAAATATTACTATTTCCTTATTTAGTATATCAAATACATTTACAGATAGAAATAGTAAATATAATACGTATCATTTGTGCCGAGTTATTTGTAATTTTTTACCAGATTATTAATAACTATATCTAGTTTCACTTTCAGACCAACTTTACAAATAAGAGCGATAAGTATACATAAAATATTTAATTACATTATCAATTTTATTATTATACAAAAAATAAGTTATTAATATATTTAAAATTTATTAAACTCTATCTTAAATGATACAATTTAAACTATAAAAATCGAAATATTGCTTCTCTGAAATTCGTATCAGCCAGGTCATCAATGAGAAATGTGATAATTATGTTTAATTTTAACCAAACACAATTATGGCTTTTAAAATGGCATCTAATAAGCAAGCTATTGTAAAACTCAGTGGTCAATGTATTTCATGGTTTCATTACAAAGAGAATGTATCAGTCATGTTTGGTTGTTTACGATTAACTATTATCAAGGCCAAGCTGAGTTGCTATTACTGCGCAATTTATTTCACTTGATAGTAATTAAATATACTGCTAATTCCGCACATAAATTAAAAAATGCCTATTTAATATACATGTTCGTTCTACATTCATAAATGCTTAGAATATATTACCAGGTGACGTGACGCTACTTTGTGTTATTATAAATAAACATAGTTTCTTTAAACCTGTGTCCTTTTCTATTTATAATGAGTACACAATAACAACACATGACTACAATATAAACAAAGTATAAGCAAATTTAAATTAACTTGCAATAAAATGCCTAGTTTCCATTATCGCACCGGAATGGCTTTCGACCTATACACGATAATGTCAATATTTACTTCTTTTATACGGTATAGTTACATATATACGCTGCATTTTTATTACTCCTCACGAACTAATAAATAAAACTTATTTATTTGCAACAAACTTAGGAATTTAAACTTGACCATTAAAATCAATTTTCACGTTACAAATTACATTAATCGTATTCGGACTTAGTAGAAATCTTTTTTTTTTCTTTTTGCCCATAAATTATATAGTTAACAACTCACTGGTGATAGGTCTTGGTTTCCGGAGACCGTTTAGGTTGATAACACCGCAGTTCCTTCTTCTGACGCCAAACTATTGGGTAAAAACATTACTATGTTCCGCTTTGAAGGGTGCTGTAAACCAGTGAAATTACTGGGGTAACGCGACTAAATATCTAACTTTTCAAGACGACGAATACAATGAGATTCTGTGTATACCATCTTAACCACCACTTTGTTACGGGAAAGCATAACACTTACCATCAGATAAATGCCTTACTCGTTTCATCACCTCGTCAAATAATAAAAAAACGAATTAGAATTGAGACTATCCAAAAGTCTGCCAAATGACCAACAGGTGTGTTAAACGTTTATAGTATCCTTCTACTATTTTCCTAACACGTGCGTCATGAAATTTATGTGTAGATATTCATTTCTATCTGTTTATTGAAATGAGGCTTGTAAATACCAGAAATGCCATAAGACGTGTTCACTGTAAAGAAGCAGTGGTCATGCCAATATTTTTCCATTCAAAATCTAATTTATCATTACTATTATTTAATGACACGTAATAGTAGTGGTCAATTGTAAATCCTTATCATCTTCTTCATTAGGAATAAGCCAACTGCTACACTCGCCATAAAAATTTTAACACCCTACCGCTTTCTGCAACTAGTTCTCTCTGGCGACTGGAAGTTAATTTTATATAACCTAAAGATACTTATAAAGGTATTCTTTAATTAACTGTAATCACTAAAAATCATATTTTTATTTAAAGACATTATGCAATTTAAATCAATATTAAACTGTTATCGAAGCGTTTAACCTTATTATCATCAATGAAAATTGACTTTATTTATAATATAACAAACGTAGATGTTTATACAACGGTATTTTTTTTAAAAAATCGAGTAGGTAATGTTACTAACATTACAAAAAATCCTGTTCACTGTTTTAACAACACTATTCACTTGAGGTAGAAGATTCATAACTATAGCTTAATCCCAAATTTGTACTTGCTTCCATGAACTCTACTTTGTCACTCTAATGCTGGGCTATCAACGACTCTTGTACTACCATATTAATTATTAGTTACAGTTAACTAGTTTCAGTTACTAGTAGAATTAGGACTCTTTTTTCTTATTCCTTCGTCGCTTCATTTCTTGTGTGAAAATAGTTCTTAACATCTTAATTATCCAAAAAATACTATCCTACAACGGCATATCGATAATCATCACAATATTTTTAATCGTCATTGACAAATAATTCGAATTTGTCATCTTCAGAGACTTTTGTGCATTATTTGATATTGCTAATTGTTATCACGATGCTCAATAACCTAGTAAGACTCAATCGTGAGCGCTAAATCCTCCGCAATTATTTTGCTCTTGGCTCTTGATCAGACGACCTTTCCACAAATTTTATTAAGTTGTCAGTGCCAATTTTATCTCGCTGTTAAAACTACTTCGCTATTATATTTTCTCCTATTATAACCTTGTGGTAATATAAATTTAAAGATTTTAGAAATTTTTTATACTTTTCTGTATTTACTTTTAATTCTGGCTTTATAATTTTTTGAATCGCTTTTGACCAAATCAATCGCAAAAGTAGATGTTTAACAGATATTTCATAATCACAAAATATATATATAATATTGAAAGTCTGTAACATGTTCGCCTTGTATAACCGTTATTGCTCTGACACCGGGACCCGTCGCTGTTATCACCGTTATCATAAATACTGACACTGGGTATATGCAATAACTAATTATAACGTGAATATTCTTATTATTTTGAACTTTGTGCCAATATGTAAATCAACATTAATATTCCGAAATGACCTTTTAAAAATTCTGTGAATATTGAAATAGTAGGGTTCCAGTATCATTGACAGAACTTAATTTTTTAAGAGTGTCTGATGGAGAGTTTTAACGATTAATAATGCTATATGACAAAATCTAAAGTTAAAAGGTATATACATACCCTGTAGAAAGATTTGTTATCTAGTTTTATGTTTATCACGGTCTTACTTAACTATTGAACTTTTTACACGCCCACTTTACCTATAAAAGAACTATGGTGTCATTAGTTTCCAAAATACATTTATTGGTTGATGTGCATTTAAGCTAGATGTTTTCTGGGAATTGCATTTGAACAAAAATATTTTGATTTAACTTCATTGTACATTAACTAATTTACAAAACGTCATTCATTTGCATCACGTCATCACTCAATGTCGTGACATTCTTACGCACTATAATAAGGAAATTCTTTCTCATTTTCCTGTTGTAAACATTTCAATTATGTTAATATCAAGTAATATCAAAACTTCATTAGAAGTTTTAAATTTGTTGTCTAGAGTAACGATAGAGTCAGACAGATGGAGTGGAAAAGTCCTAGATAAGGCCTCGTACAATAGTTAAGGGCAAGAGTCGTGCCCTGTACACTACCTCTAAATAGGACGGCGACCTCTTAAATGCGGCAGAACGAGAGTGGATACAAAAAGAAGGGTAGTACATGTTGAGACGTGAGGAAGAAAACTTATATCCAGCAATGGAAGCTAAAACACATAAACAAAAACTTAGTCAAATAAAAATGCAGAATTGTGTAAAGTAGTTACTAATGTTGGAAGACGAAGATGTATTTGTTAACTTTTATTTAAATTACTAGGATAAATATAAACCTCATTTTACACTTAATAATGAAATGATTAGATATTAATTCTGTTATTATAAAAGGAGTACAATTGTCACATTGATGAAGAGTCGAGACTTGCAGTTAGTCTTGACTCGTAAAGATGTTTCCTGGGAAGTGTATATTAATTCTGATATTATGATTTACGTTATGTCATCAGAATAACAAATACAAACTATCAAAGTTATTTTGATAGTTTGTTTACAAGTTTAATGTTTATTAATCAGATAACATATATATTCTATACTGGTGGAAGTAGTCTATATATCCGGAGACTATCTAGGTAGATATCATCGCCTCGCTTATTTATGCCAAAACATAGCAAACAATCTGTTTACTTGCCACTAGTAAATTTTTCAGTCCAAAATTTATTTAAGGTTTTAAGATTATAACAATGGTACATTATAAATTTTAAATAAAATCTCTATATATCTGTAGGTTTCTATATATTTTTACTATGAATGCTCTTTAAATGAAAATTTATATTTTTTACTTTAGTAACATACATAGCTAATTGAACGAAAACTTTATTATATATATTTAATGTTCAATACTAGATCTATAATACAAATAAACTAATTTTAGCCAAAATCATATGCGATAATTGATGTTGAATATACGAGTAAGCTTTTCGCCCATTTTTAACATTTGGACCGTTTATTTTGAAAGTGGTGTAAGTCCATTTTTGAGAAAAATGAGCTATCACGTAATTCATGCTTAATTTAATGTAATTTTTTTGTATATAACTAGTCCGTGTTTAATTTCTCAAAAACATCCCATGTTTTGTACAACTTAAAATCGGTCGGTAAATGAAATTGCATATGATTTACCTGTATTTTTAAATCAACAAATATAGTAACGTTTAATTTTCTCGAAACAAAAGAAAATGGACAAACACCACTTTCAAAATAAACGGTCCATTTCATTTATACAATAACGTTTCGCAAAAATTAACAGAAACGATAAAATAACAATTTTCCATAATTTTGGCTGTCTATAACTACACACTTAAATGAAATACTTTTAAATAAGGTAATAAACTAATGGAATGTTTTAATACAGTATTTATGATAATAAGGGAAGATAAGTAATTTGTGATCCGATTTTGGAAAAGTTCGAGACAGATTTTTAGGACAAGAATTTTACTGAAAAAATATGACTTATTATTAGATATGAGAAAAATAAAACGATCCCAAAAGTAAATACGAGAATTTAGATAGTATGTCTACTTGACACACAGAGACATGTGATAAGGCGAGAACTAAAAATTTCTTAAAACAATAGCACCATATAACTTAACTGCTGTTTGTATTAAATTTCTTAACTCTATACATTTCATTAAGAACAAACAAAACTTTTGTAAAACGTTTAAATTTATCTTTTCATAAATCAATTTCAATTGTCTATGCTAAACTTTTCTTTTCTCGTCACAACCCTTTATTTATCGGCGCGCAGTTGTTACGTACTTCTGTCTGTTACCATAGATTGTTCGTTGTACGGACCTATCATGTTAACCTACTTCGTTACAGAACTGTCATATTCCGTGATAAGATGCCGACAGATATATAAACCTTTTAATGATATGAAATAGTAGAAAAATAAATGTTTAAAACTAACCAAATGACTGACCATTGAACACAAATATTATTACAATTGCTTAGCCTGGAAATGGAATTACTTTTAATTAGATACAAGCAAGTTGGTAAAATGCATCACACAAAGTCTTAGCCCTTTGCACTGTTTTTTTTTATTCGACCAGGTTAGGAGACGAGCAAGATGTTCACCTGATGATAAGTAACATGGTTGCCCCTGTGGTACTGGTTAAGTTGATATACACAGCACAACATTGCGCAGCGTTGTCTTTCGTTACCCCAGTAATTTCACTAGCTACAACGCCCTTTAAACCAGAACACAGTAATGTTTGCACACTTATGTACTATACTATAGGAGCTGCGGTGATACCTATGTACCTAAATGGTCTCTAACAACAGTGACTTACCAGCAGTGTCTGTTAAAACTATTTTAAAACTTAAGTGTATCTGTTTGAAAATATTTTTGTTTGTTATTTCTTCTACCAAATTTTTATAGTGTGACAGCCATCAATTAATATTTATTAGTTATGCTTTCCTTTCAGCCGATGGCATGACCTATTCGTTCGGTGTGTTCTATGCAGAGTTCCTGACCTACTTTGACGAGGGCAAAGGCAAGACCGCTTGGATCGTATCCATCCTCGTCGGCGTTACATTAAGCTCGGGTATGTTTTAAATTAAAGTTATTATCTTTATTAGTAATGTATATATCAATAAAAAAATAAAGCTTCACACAAAAACTCAATAGTTTGTTAAAAGTTTATAACAAGTAAAAAGCATATAAACGTCTTTCTATATAACAAAAATGTATACTTTGAATAGGAAAAACACTTTTGATTTCAAGTAATGCAGATGTGTTTTAAGTACATTTAGGAAATAAATCATTAAAACATATTTTCAGTCCTCAATACAACATTAATTGACTAAACAGTCAGTAACAGTAACAAACGTTAAGCTTTGATTGATGACATTTTAATGAATGTTATAAATACAAAATTCGTATAACAATAGTACAATAATAAATGGTACATTAAAATTTTTTTTGATGACAGTGCTAGTAGATTATCTTTTAGTTTTATCAGTGCTCAAAATTGTAACACATCTAGGTAAATAAACGAAACATTCTGTATATCACTGTTAAATCTTTTAATAAATAAGAAGATGGAGGTTTTCATTTTTAAAAGTATATTTTTTTTACTCCTTTTTTCTTTTAAATTGCATATAAATTTGTTACACATTCTTGCCTTGTCACTAATCACAGGGATGAAAAAAGAAAAGAAAATAATTAACATCTCTTAATTTCTGTTGGAAATATTAAGGTTTTTCTAGTTCTATGTATTGCGGACCATTTTTTTTTTGATACAAGTTCAAATAACAATTTAATTTAAAACATTTTTAATTTATTTGAAATAAAAACTGTAACTTTTGCACAACACAAAATCGTCATGATGTAACGACGTTTGGTTCATATTACCCATCATCATCATTTCATCAGTCTAAAGTCTCTTGAAACGTATTCCGCAAAATTAGGATATTTCATAGTACTTATTGAAAATTAGATTAGAAATATGTCTTGTAATAAACTATTAGATAAATAAATAGAATAAGGAATAACAATTGAACTATGATGATCTTGAGTTTCCTCTAGGAAACCTCTAGGAAAATCCCAAAAAAAAAACCTTAGTCCCGAAATATGATATTCTGCAGTAATGATATTTTCTGAGATAAGTATAATATAACGATGTACAAATTTCTTTACTAACTCATTATTGAGGATCTAAACACGTTGGTTTGATTTATAAGTAAAAGAAGTACTTTTCTTAATTTCAGGTCCAATTTCTAGTTCGTTCGTAAACCGTTGGGGATGTCGCACAGTAACTATAGCCGGTGCTCTGCTATCGGCTGTTTGCGTTATCGCTTCCGCTTTCGCCGGCAACGTACTTACGCTCATTTTTACGATCGGTGTCGGTACCGGATTGGGCTTCGGACTCATCTACTTGCCGGCAATTGTCAGCGTTACTGTCTGGTTCGAGAGATACAGAAGTCTGGCAACAGGTAAACAGAAAATAACTAACTACATAAATTTTAAAAATGATACAAACTACTTTTATTATGTTTTTATCTACAAAGATGTTAATTAAAATATACATAAATGATAATAACTCTAAAATCTCCAACGATCATCTAAAAGAATAGTTGTAGTAGATATGATCGTATATCCTGTCATATCGTTGATTGGTCACTAAGCTTTGTGACGTATTTTCAAATTCAATAATCAAATTCGTATAACTAATAAAGTTATACATTTCAATTAGCTATTTATGAATTATTTCATTTAATCTTCATATATACTCGTATAACTAAATACAAAAGTATTTGCACCGGAGCTTATGAACTCAATAGCAAGTTAATCTGCTTTAACGTGATTTTTAAAAAAAATTATTAGAAATAGACTCATTTCCGATTCTATTTGTACCGCTATAAGCAATCTAAGTTTATAATTATAATACATGTTTAATTCTCTAAATTTGCTTATTTTCATTTACAGGTATTGCTGTTTGTGGTTCCGGTCTAGGAACGTTCTTGTTTGCACCAATCACATCATCACTTATTTCAAACTACGGATGGCGCGGAGCGATGGCTATCATCGGAGCGTTTATATTCAATTGTGTGCCTTTAGGGCTTATGTTTAAACCAGTTCCCGAACCTCCTAAAACTCCGGCTTCGGAACCAATGTTGATTAAATCTAAAAAATCTCCACTTAAACGTTCACAAAGTTCTGAAAATGTGGCGAGACCAAACGGAAAAACTGAAGATGGTGACGTAGCAAGGCTAACTCTTTCTCAACCAGCTTTAAATAAACCAAATGATTTGAAGCATCAATCTCATTCACGACAAGGCAGCGGAATAATGCTGCGACCGGACGTCTTATACCAAGGAAGCGTAACTAGTCTCGCTAAGTTTAGAGGAGCTTCTCCAGAAAGAATTCAATTAAGAGAACCATTACAAGATCCTGTACAGAAGTGTGGGTGGTTACCGTGTTCAGAGGAATTTAAAGTTGCTTTATCACAAATGTTAGACCTGTCTCTTTTGATTGATCCAATATTTATTTTATTTTCTTTATCAAACTTTCTAACCAGCATAGGTTTTTATATTCCATACGTTTATACTGTGCCAATGAGTGAAAAATTAGGTGTGGCCAATCCAGCTTACTTAATCTCTGTAATCGGAGCATCGAATCTAATTGGGAGGATCATTCTTGGGTACATAAGCGATAAGCCATGGGTGAATAGATTGTTAGCTTACAACTTATGTCTTACTATCTCTGGTATAAGTAAGTATATTTTTGTAAGTTCTGCTTTTTTAACTTTATCAATTAGAATTCATAGAATTATATATTGTTACAGGTACCGCCCTAGCAATGGCCTGTTGGGAATTTTGGGGATTGGCATTGTATGCTACAACATTCGGCTTTACAATTGGTGCATACGTTGGGTTAACTTCTGTAGTACTAGTGGACCTCCTAGGAATTGAAAAACTCACCAACGCGTTTGGACTTTTGTTATTATTTCAAGGCATTGCTTCGCTAATAGGACCACCTTTCGCTGGTAAATTTAATATATTTTTTAATCTCATGTAACTCCAATTATTTTGGCTATAACTATCACACAGGAAATAAGCAGCAAATTCCTTTTGTACTACATTGTTATAGACAGAGCTAATAATTTATGATGAGAGTTTGCTAATTTCGATGCTATAATAAAAAATTATCTTGCAAATTTTATGATTATTGTAATACTCTTTATTTATAAGCTAAATATTGAGTTTAGTGAGTCAAACAAAATTATTAATGTATACTAATTACCTAAATGTAATTTTATTAAATTAGTAAATGATGTGTTTACAGGTTGGCTTTACGATGAACTGCATTCATACGCACCAGGATTTTATGTAGCAGGTGGTACGATCTCGTTGAGTGGACTCATCCTTTTCCTAATCCCTGTCATAGAAAAACGTAACAATAGGAGACGATGCTACCAAGATACAGTCATGGAGGAGATATAGCAGTATCCAAAAAGAGGGCCTTGGCGCAACTACCCAATAATTGTGCTCAACAGTCCCTCTACTCCATCGTATACAGGATCCACGGAGGATACCTATAGCAACAGGGTAAACACTACTACAGTTGTAAGAAATTACGATGAATATTTTTGCGAAGAAAGCTATGATTATGAAGAAGGTGATAGTGACGAAAGCGATAAATTTTTTAAAAATATTCAACAAACTCATTCCAAAGATAGTATACAGAGTGACTATGAAGTTATGAATGCGTAAATGGTTAATAAGCATTTGCTTAATTTGAGAAATTTTTAATTATATTTCTATAAACTTTCTTACACATTTAAAATTAAAATAATTGAGTTACATAGTTACAAATTAAAACATATGTTATACTAAAACGTGATATATTTAAATTGATATCAATAAATTGTAAAATGTTAACTATTTATCTAGTCGCATTATATATCGATCGAAAAAATCAAGCCTAAAAGTAAAGATTTCGGGGTTTCCAACCGAAAAGAGCAATAATTATTATAAAATATTTTAACAAACAATTTTTAGATGAATCATTACTGCGAACCCATATACTTCTTTATGTACGTGTTACCAGCTTGCAAACTCTTATATGTATATTTTATTATTACATAGATACTTAGAGATATACATTAAGCATTTATACATAAACTCTACATTCTTGTAGAATATATATAAAGTAATTGGTTAGTAATAATAAATACATGTAAAATAGAAGTTTAATTTTACAGCTATGTTATATAGCTATTGTACATATGTTAAATACGTTTAAGTTTAAAATATATTATTTAATAAAATGAAGAATTCAAAAGCTGTGATATGCCCGCTTTGTACAGCTTTTAATTTGATTTCGTGGTTTCTTTGTTTCGGCGGTCCACCAGATTGTTTTTTATTGTCGTCCCCTAATCAAATTGTATAAACATTATACTTCCTGGTCTGCGGCATTATTATTTATATTCAATACTTGAAATCCTCAGAACGTATTGTATTTATAAGTTAATGTAATATTATTTAAATTAGAATAAAATGTATGCTAACAAATTTAGCGGTAATGATAACCATATCAAACTATTTAATAATAGTACATACGAAGTCTTAAAGACGATCAATACTTGTTAATTGTTAATAAGTGAAATTATTCAGCTCATAGAGTTGACACAAAGAATTACTACTGCTGCAAAGCTTAGCTCTTCTCTATCGTATACATATAACATCAAATATAATTAAATTTCGACTTTCTCTTCATTGCCTTATTATGGACCAATAACATATATTATCACATTAAAATGTTTTAATCAATAATTATTAAATATAAAGCATTATCTAAAAATGCAAGCATTGCAATCTGTTGTGCCATAATAATTCATATAATTATTCTTCTGTACCAAATTTCAGTAATCAATCTTTTATAAGCGTATAAACTACTTTTGTAATTTAATTTCTCCATGTTCACGTCAAGGTATTTAAAAAAAAATTATGTAATAATTGTATTTATTTCTTTTACATTTATTTTCAATATTCCTTTATACTGAAATCTGTTGTTAATGATTTAAAAATACAAATGCGGTTAGTTGATGATTAATAGCTACCGCGGAAGTACTTGCAGTTACAAGTTGTACCTCCACGATAATAAATTATAAAAAATGATGTGAATAATAAGAATACAATAATATTAAAAAGAGTGGTTTGAAAATATTAATAATTGCACCGATCTACCACTAAGGCAATTCCATAAAATAGCTATAAGAATATTTAAAATTCATGTAAATAAAAATGTTACAAATACACCAAAGTACCTAGATAGCATACACTCAGTTGTTTCCTTTGATAACAAATTGACTTCGAATAAAAGTATTTAAAAGACACAAATTTGTAATTAAGTTTCTTTGTATAATATTATATAATATAGTCATCTTTAATAATAAAGTACCTTTTTGAGAATATCCTTATTTCACCATCTCGAAATCTTTTTACAAAAAATATTAACTACTTCCACTATTATTTATATCCATATAACCTTTATCGTTTAATGTAGATACATGTCGATTGTTAACAAATTATTATAATAAAAATGATAATTTGAAAGAATATAAGTTTTTCTTTCGAACTAAGTTGTATTTAAAAAATTTAACAACATTGTTTCTCGTAAAGTTTGGCGATATCTTCCTCATTTTTATCCGCTCCTAACATCTTCGCACGAAGAAGCAGATCCTTACACAGAAGAGTCACGGTAACGGCAGCAGGAGTAAACTGAAAGAAGATTTGTCAGAAATCACTCCAACAGTGGCAATTTTTATTTTAATAGTTCATGGTGGTAGACGGAGTCTTTGACAATAAAACGCCCAAAAAAAAGCGTGTTCACGATTCTTTTAAAGGTATTTGTGATTCTTTTAGTTGTTATTACAAAAGTGCATTTAAATACATTAACTGTGTTTTACTATATAAAAAAACATGTTTAAGGTATTATTACTAAACAAAAAATTTGTTGTTTTTTAAAACGCACATAATTTGTTTTAAGTAACATGTTTATTTATATGAAATACAGTATTAAAGATGTACATCGGTGTTTAAGAAATAATTAATGATTAAGATATTTTTAATAAAAAACAAACTTACCCATTCTATCCATATTGCCCATCGAATATAACCAGAAAAGGGTTCTAGGTTGAAATCAGCGTTAAGAAAATTATACATGATTATAATTAAACCTCTAATAATAGTGATCGGAGCCCAACACGAAATGCTAACGACGGTAATAATATCAACAACCTGGAATAAAATATACGAAGATAAACAGAAACTAAAGAAATTTAGAAAATAAATTACCTAATGCGAAATACCTTTTGCCTGTATTCATTTCAAAGTTTTATATTCAGCGGGAGGTTATTTGATTTAGTGAACGAAATTGAAAGTAAAGTTTAATAAATACTCACGTGAGTAAAACGTACTTCAATCCATGGAATATTCTTTAAATCATATTTGGACTCCATTTCTTGCGTCCAATAGCGCATTATCATCCTATAATTACAATAATATAGTTAACACAAATAAAATAAACTTTTTCTTACATTCAATTATTACCAAATTCATAAATCAATTTACGATTAAAACTCTTCTGATCATTTATAATAGAATCGTACTCACATAAATAACAATGGTTTTGCACTGCGAAGCAGGAATATGGTTATCACGACGTACTTTTCCCAAGAGTTTGGTAAAATCATATCGAAAGAGCAAGTTAGGCAAGAGACATCTTTGACATAACTGCCGATTCCAAACCAAGGCGCAAGTGAATACAGCAACGAAAAGAAGAGGCACAACCATGGATATAAAATATAATGCCATCTTTTAATCTGCCATCCTGTAAAAAGGCCTCAATTCAGCATACTACACATACATGAGAAAATATATTTATTTATATTTGAAGCAATTACAATAACACGTTTGGAAAAATGTCTGTTACGATAATGACAAAATACTTTTATAAATTTTCTCAAGAAAAAGGCATTTGGTATAGGACTATACGATCTGTACCATACCGAGTGCCCTGGTTTGAGAACTGCAATCTGTGAAGAAGCATGCATTACAAAGTTGGCACTTAGACTTCGTTCTGGTCACATTCCTTCAGAGAAGTTCGCAAACCCCATGAAAAAAAAATGATCCCACGATATGCCAGTTTTGTAATCAGGTTGAGACTGTGCAACATTTTCTGATGGAATGTGATC
>DWLS01004236.1:0-14309 GCA_018246255.1 Pachliopta kotzebuea | reverse complement strand
TACAGAAGTCATTAACATGCGTAATAGCGATGCTGTTATAAAGCGTCCGATTTTATTAATAATGTTTATATCAACACTGATTTGATATACAAATAATACAATATATATTGAACAATTCATTGGTTTCGAAACTTCTAACAACCGATTGGACCCTCCCATTAAACAAACTCGACAACAGGCTGACCCGGAATCGAATGAAGGACCTTCGTTAAGACCCTATCGGACCGGATATGGTTTTAACTGTTACAGTTCATCCAACTCTTCGATCAAATACCAATACGAGGCTGTGTAGATTTCAATTATATTTTCATGTGAACAACTGGAACTCCCCTTCCCCCGACTTCTCCCTCTCTTTCTCCCTCTAATTGCTCGTGTTAGAGCGGGACAGCGAAAATTATAGCGCGCCACCTACGTCACATGTTATTAATGAGGACTTAATTTCGCGCAGTTCGTTAAGGGGGAGTCGAGAGTTTCCGTTTGAAACGAAATTGTAACCAACGATTTTTTTTTTAATTTTCCTCGATCAAAATGTTCACTTGATATCGAGTGATATTATTTCTCTTTAGCATAAGACAGTCTCCGTAGATAGTACTGTTGGTTTATTTCAACTGACTATTGGTAGTTTTGTTTAAATGTTACTGTGTTGTTTGAAAGATATTGCAGCTAGTAATATTACTGCTGTAATCAGACATGGTATATCTTGTGTTTATAGATGTAGTAAAGTTTTTATCATCCTTACTAGCTCTACATTTTTGTATAAGTATAACTAATTATGAGAGCCTTTAGCTAGTAATCTCATTATTTTATCAAATTTATGAAACTAAATAACCTTCAGCCATTTTTCTTTCTTCATTCCCACTAAGTCCACTGTTGGACTATCAAAAAGGTTTTATCCGTCAGAATAACATAAGATAAACTCACCTTCTACCTGAGATTGTATCCTTTTAATTAAGAATACAGTGAAGCGAATTATTCATCTTTTACCCTGAATTTTAACGATATTATCTGGCAATATTTCTGTTTGGGAACTATACTATATATATATAATATAATTCAAATTTTATTTTTTTTTTGTATGACGCCTATTTGTATTTTTTTTCTCTTCTCTTCACAATATGAAAGGTTGACTGTAAGAGAATGCCTTGTGGCATTATGTCCGACTTTTTGTTTACTGCTGTCTCTCTTGTACATGTTTTTCCTTTTGTTGTTATTATGCAAAGAAAGTGTAAATAAATAAATGAAGTATATATTTCTTTATATCGTTCCCCTTCGTGTTGTGGGCATAAGTCTTTAAGATTCATTTCTTTTGTATCTCTTTCCTTTTCCCTAACTTATTCTCATCTTTCATTCTACAGATTTTCCATATTTCATTCCTTTGCTACTTACATTTTTACTGTACTATATTTATAGTATATTAATGTAACGTAACGGAATTATTATACGAAAACAAAATAGTTAAAAGGTTAACTCACTTTTATACTAGCTAACCTTAGTCAAAGCGTAAGCCTATATGAGTAGTGCAGGCTATACACAAGTTAGGGATATAATAAAAACAAATAGCTTTAAAACAATCACATATATAATATGAATATATTATAGTAAACAGTCGATAATGAATTTGTATTCAATTAATTTAAATCTGTAATATTGTATAATGAGCCTTAACCGCGGGCGCGGCGCCTTTATAGGTGAACTTTTGGGTCGCGCCGGAACTAAGTTTTCTGTTAAGTTTAAGTAAAGCATCAGCGCCTGCTCGGCTCATGTTATATTGATTGGGAACGGGGACGCGAACTCATAAGTGAAGTGGTTAACGTTTCTTTTGTATACAGATTAATGGTAATGAATTATTGAATTAAAGTTCAATCAACATAACTTCAACATACTGCCCTCCGCTACATGGCTGAGAATTGATGTCCAGATTCTCTAGTCTTCACGAGATCCTTGGTCCAGTTGACTGACAGTCTTCGCACTGTGTTCTATTGTGTCTGTTTTTGCGATCAAATTATACACTTTAACTCATTAAGTTTATTAATATATCTAACTAATTAACTAAAGCTAATTCAATTTAACGACCACTCTTTGTTCTCTGATTATTAAATATTTGATTGTTTTTAATTTCGCTATGAAAAAGGAAAGGATTTTATAATTTTGAAACCACTCAACCGATTCTTTATAGTATAGTTGATACAACTAAGTAACTCCAATTAGTACATAAAAATTACAAGTTTACAATATATTGTTTATATGTTACTTATACAGACACGAACGACAATTCAATAGTACATGCAAAAACATACATATCGAGATACTAGTAAATATATCATAATCATTTAATATCATATTAAAACGGGATCAAGTATTTATTAACGATTAAAACAGCATTCGCTATATGTCATTACTAAAATCGTATTCCTCTAAGTTTTCTTATTTAATGTTTATATCCACTGGATTTGATACATGTCTTAAACCACGTGATATTAATAATAATAATAATTATAATAAGATATTTATTCACACTATAAACACATTACATAAAATAGTAAGTAAATAGTAAAAATAATCAGTGTGAAAAGGCCGAGGTCTCAGCAAGTAGTGCTGGTTATCAGACCCGCCTACTGGTCGTCGTCGTCGTCTTCTTATTAATCTTATATATCTTAATTTATTATTAATTAGTTGTTATACTAAATGCAGGGTACATAAATAGTTTAGAAGAACTAACATAAGTAAAACGTTTCTACAAATACTCGTTATTTCAGTAACTCGTGGTCCATCAACGGCAGTGTACTACAAATAATTGAACAGTCCCGTTTCTCGTTACCATTTTCCAGTTTAAAACGAACGGGTTCGCACCGAGCCCATAAAGAATAGTCCAACGGCGCCATTAGCTATGTTCTTAAAAGGCCCATTTTGTCCCCATTTTGGTATATTAACCCTTCACAATAAATATGCCTTGAGTGGTTATTTAGAAGTGCCCAGGTGGGCCTGAGCGGTCCGCGAGAAATGAACCCGAGCTTCCATTGTAAATAATTACTCGTTTTTATTCACTCGGTAAATTGTTTCATTTCACAACGACATTAAGGTGTTGCATTAAAAGCTGAATACCCAGGTTCTAATTCATACAAGCACATGTTCAAATATTGAATGATAAAGTGACTTCGGATCCATTCCTTATGTTCACATAACTTTTCTCCAAATTTATTAATATATAACTAAGGAGTAAAATGCGAAAGGGCTTTCGATACATACATCTACAACTCCACTTGAATCTTTTTTTTTATTATTTACAGCCACGTGATTTGATACATGGCTTAAAGCATGTGATATTAGTCGGTGTTATACTAACTGAACATAACATTGAATAATTCATTGGTGCTAGCTAGATTCGAACCCAGTTTTTTAAGAGTGGAAAGCTGGAGGTCAAATCACTAAGGTATTACGACTCCTACTAGAATGTTTGCTATATTCATACATTTCATAATATTTTCACAATAACAATAAGCGTAATGCGATTCCTTTAAAAGGTGCTCAGCGCTAGCAAACCATAAAGTATTTAAGTCTTATAATGCTAAATTTGCTAAAGGTAGCTTAATTATTTTTTTTTTCATAGGTATATCAAGAAGAATCAGTCGGTAAAGCTACCGGTACACTCTCTCAGATTCTAGAAAATGAAAAGCTAAACGAGGGACAAACAAGCGAGAAATTAAAAGGTATTTTTCATAAGGATTTTTTTTATATTAAATTAATAATAATCATGCCCAGCCGATAAACTTCCACTGCTGGACCCTATAATGTGAGGGGATTTGTACCATTTACCCCTACACTGGCCCAGTGCATGTTGGTGGGTAGCCAGAGCTTCGTTTGTTAATTAGCAAGCTTCACCACGAGCAGGAGATTTTGTCTTTGGTCCCGTGAGTTGTTGTATGGGATCCCTTACAACACCCTCTTCAAAAACTATTTGTCAGTAACTGACGATGAACAAGAAAACAATGAGCTTTCATTAATACTTAATTTCTAATTTGTATTCAATCTTAAGTATTAAATTGTTTTTGTAATATTTCTAATAATTATTTTCATTACTGCAGGTGTAACTGTTGATAATATTATATAATCACTATTATGATTTGTTTTTAGACTTCTATAAACGCCTCATTCAAACAGATGCCCGAATAAGAAAGTTGAAACAGCAAACGGAGGAGGCTAATCATTTCTATAACACCGCGGAAAATACAACGCCATATGCAGACAGGTACAAAAGGTCCTTGATGTCGATTAACAGTTTTTCAAACGGCGAACCCCAAAGAAGGGATCAAGATTATGACAAAATAGACTTGAGTAAATTCAAGTTGTTCTACCCGCCATTTGTAGCTGTGAAGGACTACGTGGACGTCAATCAGAAAGCGAGAATCAAAAGGTTGGACGAGGAGGTGTACAATGACGCAGCGCCGTCCGGGATCCTGATCGAGAATAAAAAGTTGATGGTACAATATGGACCAATCGATAGAAAACGAAATTTCCCAAAGTGTTCACATCTAAAAGATTCTAAATCTCACGAGAAACAACTGAAACACCCATTTTATAAGAACTCGCAACGATTGGATGAACTGTTAGGCCAAATCCTCGATAAAAATTTGGATAAAGTTATAGCGAATCCTTTCAATCTAGATCTTTTGTTTGGAGAGAAAGAGAAATGTAAACATTCTAAGCTGGAAACAAAGGGAGTGAACAAAAACGTCGACGAAGGAATAAAGAGTGCAAAGGGTTTGGACGAAGTTACATTTACCAAAGTAAAGAAAAAACGCGTTAACTCTGACCCAAAGTTAAGCGTTTTGGAGAAAGACTCGTTGCATAAGGAGGAAAACGATGAAACTGATGAATTGTTCTTGCCCTCAACTCCCTCGCGGTTTGACATCGCACTGAGCGTATCTACGTTAATGTGAGAATTTATTAGCAATTTGCATGTTTTTAAATTGTATATTTATTGACTAATTTGGGACCACCGTTTTAACCAACAATAGCTTTAAAATAGTTTTATGTCACATCGTTCACTGAAGTTGCACTGTTAATTCAAAATAATCGGGAATACTTTGATTAAAAGGTCGCATATGAGTGCGTGTGGACTATAATAAAAAAACGGAGTTCGCATTATAAAATTAGATTGATAAACTCTATTACTGATATTATAGTGAATTAACTAATAATCTAAGTGTGGGCAAGGGCCGTAGCGCTATAAGCGGTCTCTTCCTAGCAACTCGGAAACAAATTATTGTAATATACATACCTAATATAACTCTTAATAATACTTTCTATACTCCACGTTAAACTATCCACACATTTATATCATCTGTATGAAACCGTCAATTTTAAAAAAGCATTTGAAAATTTCAGAAACCCTGATACAACGGATACCAGTAAACTTCTTAAACACAATGCGGCTTCACCGGCGAACAGACGCAAGCTGCTGCAGTTACAGGAGAAAGATGATGAAACCCTGGGTTACGAGGATTTGAAAGAAGTTTTGTCAGATTACACCGATACACACGACGAAACTGACAAGCAAGTAGAAAGAGATAGAAGATCAGAAGTAAGTTTTTTATAACGATACTATACCGAATTAAAGAAAATCCGTTTTGTTTACTTTCCATAAGAAGCATAAGCCATAGGATATAATAGTTCATATGTAATAAATTAAAAACCTTTGCCAAAATTTGTTATTTTTCTAGGATTCAGCAAAAAAGTCAAACCATGCGATCGTTTCAAATGAATACAATCAGCCATCGGTACATAATACCAACTGGAAAGGATCTATGCAGTTATATCCTGATGAGTTAAATATGATGATTAATAATGCTGCAATGCAAACGTTTAAAAATGAAATGATAAACGACGTCAAAAGGATGTCCGAAGAAAGAGTAAAAATCAAAAATACCGACACCGATTACGTGGAAGACTATCTGAATGATAAATACTCTAAATTAGCTCAGGCTTACAGTGATTATGGAGTGTTATCTGGTAAGAAGGAGTATGTTACGATTGAAAATGTCCCGCCCGATACAAAAGCACTGCATCACGATTACCGGAAGGGGCAAACGCCTACTGAGAGAGAAGTGACCGTGAAAAATGAATCTTACAAAAAGCGGCGAAACTCAAAATTACGTAGGTATTTATTCAAATCAGCTTTTAGTGGTATGAAAAAAATTTTGACTAATTTAAATGCTAATTGCGGACACTATGATGATACTAAACATAGATGTGTTTTAATTTAGGATTCAGAAGTAGAATTAATTATGAAAACAGGCTTGTTATTATTTATGTATGTAAGTGAAATAAAACCTAATTTTAATAACAAAAACTCAATTATTGCATGGACAAAATGTGTTCTACTTACAGTTTTAAAACAATTCTTTAGCTAAAATAATTATTACAACCGCTTGTTGATCTCTGACACTATCTTTTGGTCTAAAGGCCAATAGGCTTAATACCAGAGACCTTTTATAAATACTTCCTAATTATTTATTATACTAAATGTATAAATCATATTTTTACACAACAATACACAGATATCTGCGCTTTACAGACTAGTTACTTATTAAAAAGTACGACATTTTCTTTATTTATTGTTTTTAACTAGAACACTGGAAATTAAGCAAAAAAACCTATGAACCGAATTATAATATAAAACTATAATGAAAAAATATTAATTAAATTGAAATTTATGTATCTATAAATTTTAGCTTTTCAAGAGTATGAAGGAGATAAATTTAAAATCAGCATGTACAATGCTACAGATTCAAAGGATGTTTCTGATATAACATCACTTTTAGATAAAGAAAGTAATCAATTACCAGACAAAGAAAATAAAATGGACAGTTTTATAAATAAATTAAACAAGTTGAAAAAGAATTTTAAATTGGGAAATTCAATTGAAAGAAAAGAAACAGATCAGTCTGTATCTAAAAACCTACGCTCTTTGAAATCGGTTGAAATTGAAAACCCATATAATTTTAAGAAGGATGAAGTGGATTCAAAAAATGTAAAGATTTTTAAAAATGGTCTAGGCAAACAAGAACAGTTAGCAGTCAATTCAAATTTAAGTCTTAATAAAACTGCAGATGATCCTAAAGATTTTTTGCGTGTGTTTTCCGATTGGTTTCTAACTCTTGCTAAATTATCTGGTGAATACAAAGAAAACTCTACAGCGACAGAGTAAGTAACTTCAATGATATTTTACATGCTCTAGTTTATTTAATCCAGTCAAACTCTTTTAACATTTTACAAATATAGTTAGATTTTTATTCTCATTACATACTCATCAAGGATGGTTTTGTTTACATTAAATAATCTTCTTTCTGGTTATAATAATAAAAAACATTTTCATATGCAGTTCCACAGCAAAAAATCTGACTATCTTTATCAGACGGTCAAACATCTATCAGCATTGAACATAAACAATAATTAAATTTTTCAATTTTTTCCAGAAATAATTTAGTCCAAATATCAAAAGAAACAACTTTAACACCAAATAATGTTACAAAGGATTCGATGTACCCAATGTATGATGCAGACATGATAGAGAACATCGGGCACAGGTCCAGAGTACTAATGTTCGTTCAAAATAACAACCCAAACGTGACGATTGCTGCATTAAATGATACTACATTGAAAAGTGAAGACATTTCAACAAGCATCGAGAATGCTGCAAGTAAATCTTGTTCATATTCGAATTAATTTTTTTTACGTGCAAGAATTTAACCTGCTGGTAAGTGATACGCTTGCCCATAACAACGTGGCTTTGATTGCGATGGTATACACAGCATCCAATTGCGTTCGTCGCGTTGAGACATGTTAAGTCTCATTACTCCAGTAATTTCACTAGCATACAGCCCCTTTCAAAGCAGAACACAGTAATGTTTGTGCATTCCTATTTGGCGGTAGAAATAAGAGATGCGGTGGTACCTACCTAGACGGTCTGTAGCAACGGAGACCTACCACCATTATTATGTTTTCAGTAAAATAAGAAGGATAATTTATAAGATATTTTACAGACACAGTCATAATCTTAACTACTCTCAATACCAAATTTTCATTTACAACTCCATCCAATGTGAATGCTACTGATATAGTCAACACGACATCTGCTTCGGTAGATGTAGAAAAGAATAAAACAGTCGTCAAAAGAAACATTGATAGCAACCTTATTTTCTGGAATGATATATATGATGACGAATACGGAGTTAAAATTGATAATTTCGACAACGAATTGCGTAAAAAGCACTCGATCGATAAGGACGGTCTCGTGAAACGTTCAGAAAAATGGATTAATAAGAAATTCAAGAAATTGGGGGAGAGCATCCGTACTGGTTATAATTCTAACAGGAACTGGAGAAGAACTTTAAAGAAGAGAATACCACGCAGCGCCACATACTTTAGGTGAAATAATAATCGTTTTAACAGATTTCATTGTGAAAATTCAAATAGTAGCTAACAAAATACATATCAACAAATAAATATGTAACCTTACTTTAGTTAAAATGAAATTATTGTATGAGATTTTATATGTTTATAATTAATGACGTTATAAGAACTAATTTTAAAACATAATCTGTTTGTTATAGAAGTAAAAGAGGAGAAATTGGACTATTTAAGAGAAAAGGAAAGGTAAATAGAAACGTGTAACCATGTAAATAGTATTTTTGGATATATACAGAATAAATTAATTCTTTCGTAAGGTCCAGGGTGATGAAGCTGGGAAATCTTTAGATTTTCGCGCACTCAATGCGAAAATGAAACATATCTGCCAAGAGGCTATACAAGCTGTTAAGAAAACTAGGAACATAAATGGTTAGATGCTATCAAAATTATCAATATTGACAAACAATCTAGCTGAAATCCACAGAGGTTGTATGCTTTTTACATATACATGTATGTAAATTGTAGATTTTTGGATACCAACTTTTAAAGAAATTGATAGGCAGGTGTGTAGCAAATTATACGCAACAAAATATAGGTTCTTTGGAATGCTTTTGGAAATTTTTGATTCCGCTGTGTATTTTGTGTTGCTTATTCATTACAAGCAACCACCGACGTATTATGTAGACCCATGTTCACCGCATGTGTGATTTTATATTCAACCAATCTTTGCAGTCCTTAGCAATATTTAAAAAAAAAATTATTGATTGAAAGATATTCAACTGCTTGCTAATTATGTTAACAGTTTTTTTAAGTTATTTTCATTATATGATTTGTTATTCCAGTCCGAGGGGATCATACAGGCGAGGCAGAGACAACCTCTCTGATGCAACAGTTAGTAAAACTAATGTCAGATTTAGTGGACTTTCAAGTGCAACAAAAGACATGCTCCAGTAAGTTGAATCTAATATTAAATCTTCATTTGGATCATCAAAAATATTATCAAATAATGGAGACGTTAATAATTTTAGAGCTGCCCCCAGACCTGCAAGTCTTTTTACAGTGGCTGATCTCTCCGCCCGATTCTATCAATAACAAAGACCAAAGCTTGAACATAATATTGAGCGGTAAAACTACAAATGATTATAACCCGTTGAAAAACAAAGGTTCGTCAAATTATATAATTAATAATTACAAATAAATAAATTGACAAATACTTGAGTGAAATAAATAAATATAACAATGAAAATAAAGGGGAAACGTCAAATGTTAAAATTTCGCGTAGTGCCTATGTATCTAATAAAATGTTGCTTTCTGATTTAGTAATTAAAAGTAAATACTCATAGAAGGAAATTTAGGTTTTGTGAACTTTCATCATGATCATCAACATTCTGCGGAAGTTCATTGCTGTACTTCTGATCTTTGTATTTTTTACAATTAGCAACGGTCCTCAAAGATCATCATCAGCCGATAGACTTCCATTGCTGAACATAGACCTTCCCCATTTGTGGGGGGATGGCCGATATCCCCGCTACGAAGGCCCGATGCTTTTTATTTTTATTTTAATTGTTACTAACACTATTGTTAAGATTAAATTACTAACCCATTATGGACCAAACAGTTGTCCGAAAAAATAAAGTTATAATTTTAAAAATGCAGGTTATAAGAAATGGTGAAGACTGATTAAATTAAACGATTAAAAAATTGCTTTGATCTGTTATATTTGCTATTATTGCAGTAAACTAAATAAATAAAAAAACCTTTTATGTCACTTTATATTTTTTGGATTGGCCTAAATAGTGTCTAATCTAAAACGTTGTGTTCAAGATTTGTACACTGTACCGGAGATGTACATAGCTACCTCTCGGGAAGAACAGGATCCTAAAATGGAATACCACGCTGCACTTAATGAGGTCCAGAGTTTGTTGAACTTGTACGACGACATGACTTTCGAGGAGAAGGTGTGTAATAATTTTGTAATGATCCGAAAAGTCACGGTTCCTAAGATCTGCTGCTTAATTGCAAAAAAACTTCCACTCCTTAGTCGCATGTTACAATAAGAAGTTAGAGATGGTGAAAATATTCTAACTGATACATACCATGGGTTTAATTTTTAGTTAAAGATTATGACAAACACAAGGACATAGACCCTACTCTAGAAACAAAGATCACTTTCTTACAATTTGATTTCCGGCCACGAACTCGATGAGCTTTATAAGTCGATCAAGTTTAAACAGCATTGTATATCATTAGGAAATGGAAGCTATTATATAATATATGCATATACATTCCAGAGCAAACTGACAGGGGTCAAGGAATACCTCCAGAACCATATGGATTATCTCCTAGAAGAGCTCAATCGATACAACAAATACAGTGTAAGTATCCTATAACACAAATTCTCCTACTTTCCTACCTTCACCGCAACTTATTGTATTTTATTATTGAACCTGTCCCACTAACCAATGGGAAAGTTGCAACTACAGATACTAATGTTCCAATGCATTCCACTAATCGGACATTTTCATTAGGTCCCCATGCAGCTGATGAAATATTACCGGAAGCGGAGCGCTCCTCTCCGTTTCAAACGTCACATGTACCAAAAGACTGGTTCCATACAAAACGGAAACAGAAAGATTAACACACCATACGTGAAGCGAATACGGCGATTCACCAAAAAATCTGACGCGAAGCACTCGAAGACAACACTCAATAATATCGATTCGTTCATAACTGAAGTTAGGAAAAGGAAACGAGCTGGAAACGCAGCCGACGTTATTGCAACCACTAAAACTAGGACGGACGACAATCTATCAAATGAATCTGTTGCTGTGGAGAAAATTATGAAAGTGTAATGTTGCATTCAAAATTTAGTGCTAACTGAAATCTGAACAATTCTCCTGCAGAGAAGCTTCCGGATCAACAACTGCTAACGAATAATTTGACATTTAGTTTTGTATACGTTTTAGATGTAATGACGCTTTGAACTGTGTTTTAAACTTAGGTTTGTTTTGTAATCTACGTGACTGTTTATTATTAGCGATATACAATCGTTTGGTGTATGATAGGATTTACTTTCAATGTATTATAACATATTTATAACGGGTTATTTTCTTTCTTTCTCTTTTACAATGCCGAATGCTTCATTACAAAATTTCACTAAGAAAGTGATACGATATAGTAACTGGGAGCTACAAGATTCAAAGAGCACAGGACCTATGTCAAATATGTCAACAAAGTCATATAGTATGTCAACAAAGGAAACTGGTGTAGATGTAAATATGGTAGTTCATGACGTAGTTATAAAGTTTGGAAAAAATCCAAGTGAATTATACAAACATGTTAATATTCACACTTATAGTGCAGCGTCTCTGTAGAGAAGTATGCAGACAAATTGTTTACGAGATCAGCTTTGTTTCTCAGCTGCATACTGCTTAGCTTGTTATTAGTTTAAGCTGCAAAGCAGTTAATAATATGAGTTGTGCCTGCATTTTATTACACTCACCCGCTGCAGGCGGCCGCCTCAAATATTTAGACGGGATTGGCGTGAGCTTTTACTGTATTGCATGCACTTTATTGTGTCCGTGGGGGACGCTGGTAGTGTATTGCCCTGTTCCGTGCTGAGGACTGGTTATTGCACTGTGTAACGACTCCAGAAACGAATCCTTCATAACTTACGACTTACATAAAGGTATATTTTGATTTTCATGCGTTCATCCGTATGTTTGTTGCTGTAAACCGTCTGAGTAGATATCAATCAACGGCGGCGGCTGAATCTTCCTACTTACAGCTCTTGAAATGATGTATCCATCTAGACTTAAATGTAGAGATGAATGAGATGAGTAGAATTTGATGTAGTGTAATATAAAATACAAAAAGAAGCGTTCACTGCCCAACTAGATACACCTTTTATAGGTGTAGGCGAGCAATGAACGGACACAGAGAAAACTTTTACCCGTTGCCTGGAATTATTTTCTATTTAGTCGTCTTTTACGACAATACGTGTATGGGGTGGCGGTGGGTGTCCTAACCCATCCCCCGAACCGGTAGATTTAAGCAGTAAAAGTTATTTATTACCACTTGTCACGGCAACATTTCGAGACATTGCTCTTGTTTACGGTTACGGCGAACTGTGAAAACGAGAAAAGCTTACGTAATAACATTTTTCTTAATATTTTTTTACTTACATCGTAAAATGATTATCATTAAGTTTCTTCTGCACCGGTCTCTTGTTAACATTCTCTGTGTATTTATCACGGACAAGAAATAATCAAACATTACTGTTGTTCCAGTACACAAACAACACAAAACTCACTCAAACACATATACATACGTTATAATTTTAAATATCTATGCTTACTTTGTTTCTCCTTTACATATTAATGTATGACTAATTTTACTTCTTTGTTTCTTTGTAACTGAAACGTTGTGGTATCTTTAAAAAAATTTAGGCATTTATATTTCATTGAAAACTGGTTCCCGAAATACAGATTTTACCTAACCACATCAAACGTATCAAAACTGTGTTTTTCAAAAGGAATAAAGTAATTATTATTTAAAAAAGTGGTTAATGACATCACTAGGATTGTTTTAAATGTCAATTGATTATGGAAATTAATACAACATACATATAAGATGAGAATTTACAACGATTAAAACATAAAATGGTTTCTCTGTGATAAAAGTTATATTGTTACACTTAGAGATGTTTATGTTAAATATAATGGTGAAGCTTAATTACTTACCTGTTAATAAGCGAAACGTTTAATGTAAATAATCCTAATGCTGATTCTCTGATAATAAATTATTGACTTTGTAGGTAAACAAAATTATGTTAAATTGATGGTTCATGTCAACAATATTCATCTACAGTAGATTATAAATTATATAATTTCCTGTACCCATTGTATTAAATTATGGTTATGGTGTATTTATAACTTATTTGCACGATTTTAATTTGGTTGATAGGTCAATAAAAACATTATTGCTCCCTAAATATATATATATATATGTATTTTTTGTCATAGGCACCAGCTGAAAATCAGCCATTTCGTGGATTTGTTTATTTTAATGTGTATATGTTAATATGTTGCGTGACAATGATTTTCGTTATTTTTTTCAACATTGCATATTAATATTAAAAGGATATTATATTTTCGTTTACATTAAAATTAATTACTGTATTATTAATTTTAATTGTTTTTTTTTTGTGGCACCTACTTGTATTTTTTTTTCTCTTCTCTTCACAATATGAAAGGTTGACTGTAAGAGAATGCCTTGTGGCATTATGTTCGACTTTTTGTTTACTGTGTCTCTCATGTACATAATTTTTTTCGTTTTTGTTGTTATTATACAAATAAAGTGTAAATAAATAAATAAAAAAAAATATGAATTGTATGTTTTATATAAGTGAGCAGGCTGTACGGTCTTCTGTCATTTGCCTTTCCCATTACGGGTGGAGAAAAAATTAAATGGAAGGTAAATTTTCCCGCCGAAAGCGCAAACATCCCGCCGGCGGGGAATCACTTACAGCGGGGGCGAGTATTCGCGTCACGTGCGCGGCGGCGCGCTTCGGCGGGCTGCGGCGCGCTACGGCGCGCTACGGCGTGCTACGGCGTGCAGAGGCGCGCTCCTCCGTGCACGGCGCTGGACGTACGTATGTATAATGCACGCGGGTGTATACACCGCGCGGCATCAAATTTAAATATACATCGCTGGTGTACGTGCGCGCTCATTACCAACTACAGACTGTTCGATATAAATTTACTCTTTTTTTATTCGTCGGTACGAGTAATTTTTTTTTTTAAACCAAAACCCTTTCTTTAATTTCAAGATTATACATATTAACCATAATTTAATACAATGGGTACAGGAAATTATATAATTTATAATCTACTGTAGAT
>DWLS01004235.1:0-14310 GCA_018246255.1 Pachliopta kotzebuea | reverse complement strand
ATATCTAGGTATTAATAATCGCTTTGCACAGCTGTGTGGTTAGACATTAAAAAATAACATGAGTTAGTTGTGGACTAGTTGTGGACTAGTTGGTGGACTAGTTGTGGACTGGGTCGCAGCGAGCACAAGGATTGGTGTAAGAGAACATTCGGCCGCCGTCCCGTGCTTCTAGTTGCCTGACCGGAGACTATACATACCTGTTTTCATCTGATTACGTTCTATTTTTATTTGCACTTTGTGTTCTCATGCGCTACTCTAAATAATATCGATCTGCTAGACAGTGTATAATGTTATACCTCCGAATTTTTCATTAGAAATTATTTTGATTTTTTTTAGGTTTTGCAAAAATATTCCATTTTGGCTCTTACGCCGACACGGTTTCATATAGAATACTTTTATATGTATATAACGTTAATTTTTCTACGTGTAGGAGAAATCTTGTACCGAGTGGAACTTCCCATGATGGAGGAGATAACGCTCATTTATCTCGAGGACGAGAGTAAGTTATGGGAGTGAGGCGTAGCTTGCGAGTGCCGTAGCGGATACCTTACCTCCCGCATTCTGGTTATGATCATCAATTTAGAGACGTAGTTTTCATTTTCAATAACACTCGATCTTTTTATTATTTGTCATTTTGTTTACTTTTTTTTTTTTACTTTATTCATACAACGCGAAAATTCTAATAGCCTTTCCGCACACGAATATGTTATCATTGACGCTCACGAGTTTTGATCCATTTCGTAATATAAAAATGAGACGTGGCGTCGCGCTGTTTAGAGTAACGATGGGCCGCCTCAGTTCAGTCAGCATTGAGATTACACGCGCCTTTAATAACTAGTTGGAGGGAGAGTGGGGCCACTGGAAGCACACGAGGACACGAGAGCCGCCTCTATCACTGCCGACGCTTGCGCACGCGTGTCGCGCTTAGCCTTTAGTTACATACGTCACCGGCATGACATCAACACAATTGGACTTTCACGACACAGTCATATCATACTGGCTTGTTTTTCAGTTGTTTTCTTTTCCAGAAATCTGCTGTGCTGGTTTTCTTTCAGTATCAAATGTATGTCGCTTCGAACACATAGACGCTGTAATATACTTTTATTAGCATAGACGTTTTTTCTTTTACTATGTGCATATTTGCTTTTATTTCATATGAGAAGTATGCAATAATTCAAGCCAGAATTAAGAGTCTGTGAATTAAAAACAAACATCTATTATATCTGTTTTATATTAGTTTTAAATCTCGTGATTTAATCCTGGCTACTAATCGACGTTATGTTAGATTATTAAAATATACATTATGAGCATGAGTGATGTTTTTTTTGTATATTATTCATTTAGCTTTTTATGAGTAAGTATCTAATCTTGCTAATAACTAGCGTGTATAATTAAAAAGTGAATAATGTAGAGCCAATGTATCAAGATAAGATGCTTACATACACATCCTAACGGGTAAACTTTCAAAGTCTACCTACATTATTACACTAAAATGACGATGATAGTCAATCAATATAGTCTTACTCAGCCTATCAATATGATCCGGGAGGATATGGGATGAAATAATTATATTTCTGCTAGTATTAATCATAAAAACATTAATGATAATTGAATATGAGATAATCAGAACTATAATCTAGTGATTTAGGTTTTTAAAATTAAATTAGACACTTAGCACGCCTCGCACGAATATAAACAATATTCAGTTGAAAGTTAAAACCATTTCTTTGAAGCAAATTCTTTGCTTTTATTCTTGCCTCTTATAATTTATTTTAAACAACGGCATAATAATATATACAAGGAATTTGTTTTTGTATTTAGTGTAGACTTGTTAAACTCTTTTACATATATTTCTTCTGTAATAAATTGGATTATACGGTTCTTCTAGAGAACGAAATACATTAACTAAATATGTCTTTTTAGGTATTAGTTTTATTTTGTTCCATGCTAATAACATTCAATCTGCCAATATATTGCTTTTATACGTTACAGGCCAAGACGAGACCGTACTATCGTACGAGACAGTACAACAGTTAACAATTAACTATACCCGACCCGTCATTATCTTGGGCCCACTCAAGGACAGGATAAACGACGATCTCATATCCGAGTTTCCGGACAAATTTGGAAGCTGTGTGCCTCGTAAGTACAAAAGCATTTTATAATAGTTATCGATTTTCTTTGAAACAACAAATATAGTACAATATTCCAATGACCTCTACAATATTGCTGCTATCGGCCTTTGATCAATGTATTTGAGTATGTTTTGATTTTTTACTATTTGTTAGTTTTCGCATAGAGAACCAATATATTGACCGCAAGATTTAAAAGGAGGTGGGTGTGATCTCCGCAGATACAACTCGACCGCGACGCGATTATGAAGTGGATGGACGCGATTATCACTTCGTCGCAAGCCGTGAGCAGATGGAACGCGATATACAGAACCATTTGTTTATCGAGGCCGGACAGTACAACGATAACCTTTACGGAACGTCGGTTGCTTCTGTGCGAGAGGTTGCCGAAAAGGTATTGAACTTTTTTCTACAAATCGGGGTAAACGCCGTACCGAACAAATAGACAAAAATTGACGTTCGTTCATCTGACGAATAGTGTGGCTAACGATACACTTGCTTCCCGTAACAATATGGTACTAATTAACATAACAAATCCCTTCACTTCTTTGTTCCCTCTGAGTCATAAGATGTTAAGTGTCATTGCTCTAGTGCTACTCAATACAGCACCCTCCAAACTGTTATACAGTGTAATTGTAAAGTTTGTGCAACAAATGTGAGCTGTTGTAGCACCCACCTATACGGCTTCCTTTCGTATTGACCTACCACCAGTAAAACTAAATGATTTGTCTGTTTTTTTATTATAGGGCAAACATTGCATTTTGGATGTCAGCGGAAATGCCATAAAGAGATTGCAGGTGGCGCAACTTTATCCAATTGCCATATTTATTAAACCAAAGAGTGTAGATTCTATAATGTAAGTATTTTTCCATCTGTAACTAAACCTTTTTCATATTATTATTATCACTAATATCACTTTAGAACAATTGAAAATTTTAATTTATATAGAAATACGTAACAATTAATCGTAATACCATAAAACTAAATTAAGATTTGGATGTTTGGATAAATATAAAAGTACAGCTGTAATCAATATTTTAACAAAGTAATATCAAGTGATGCAAGTTAATAATACTTTGGTGTTGTTGAAATTCAGGGAGATGAATAAAAGAATGACTGAAGACCAAGCTAAGAAAACTTATGAGCGTGCATTGAAGATGGAACAAGAATTCGCTGAATACTTCACTGGTTAGTATTAATATTAATACAAATATCGGTAATAAATGAAGAGTAACCAATACTGGGACACTAAGTCTTTTCTTATAAGGAGAGTCAAGATTTTTTATCCAACATACTAGCCGAGTGCAAGTTGATGGATGTCCTTGCCCCTTCACCAAAGTTTTCTTTTAGAATATGCAGTATTCCTCATAGTGATCCCGTTTACAGGGAACTGAGCTTCGGGGATTAAAACCGAGCTTGATACAAAGTTATTACGGATTCACATGAATATCTCTCACTTATTTAGATTTGGTATACTTATATGGATAGAGAGTATTTTGATAACTATTTTGGATGAGGATATATTACACAATATTATTTGTTGTTAATTTCCTAAAACAATACAGTTACAAAAATTTTTTTATTACCATTACCTTTACTTTTTGTCTTATAGGAATGTTAAGCAAGATTCTCAATTGGTGGATTGCCATGTATCCAGCAAAGAGGTTCTAGTTAAAGATTCTCTCCTTGACACAAAATGTTCAGTCTTGTTACTCTAGTAAATTCCATAGCATCACCTTTAGAATCGTAAAACAGTAAAGTTTGCATACTACTGCTTGTTAAATTCAGGAGTGAAACTAAAAAAAGCGAATGTATTATCTATTTTCTCTATCAATGTAACTCAAGATTCATTCTTTATTTTAACAGCTGTAGTGACAGGGGACACACCGGAAGAGATCTACGCGAAAGTGAAAGCAGTTATAACAGCTGAGAGTGGGCCCACCGTGTGGGTACCGCGGCGTGAGCCGCTGTGAGACACCTCGCCTTCGTGTACTGACTCTAAGTGGGGGGTAGTAGGGAACACCATCGTTGATTGGGACTTTAATACCCTTACTTCAGGGAAAAGACGGAGGCATTAAATCTAGATATCCGTGTGTTTACTTTCGGAACCGCGTTTTTATTGACTGTCGACCATCGCCAATCGGCATAGTGCGTCTGTTTGATATGTATAAGTTGTAGTGGGGGAAACCTTATCCGGGTGAATAGTTACAGCGCGTTCATGTTAAAAACAAGACCATGACATAAAAGTAGTTAGCTCCAAAGCACTTATTTAAATATTTAAGAAAGTGTGCTATTTTTGTCATCAAAAGCTTCACGCAGATTTTTGCACTCTACTGCTCATAAAATATTGTGCCGTTGGTGGTTACGAAAGGACATGTTCCACTTTTCGTGTATTATGAGAGTAAGAGTATTTGTAGTGCAGTAAGTTATGGCATTACTGTTAACTTACGCGCGGGAATAGAATCTCCTATACGATTATATTAACCAGCGCCGGACGGGGCTCTTTAGAGCCGGAAGTAACGAATTGAAGCAATATATAGACGTTCGCGTAATGTATCTAAGTTAAAAATTTAAATTATATAGCTATGAAATTTGTTAAAAGTAGTGGTATAATATATGAGAGAGCTCACATTATCACCAAATACGCTATTACATAATTGACAACAATTATAAAAAAGGTCATTTAATATATTTCTAGGATATTATTAAAAATATCCTTTAAAAATGAAGCGTTTTTAACCATCAATTTTATTCATGACTAAGAGTTTTTTTATTTAAAGGTAAAAATTTTAATCTTTATTGTTAGTAGTTCCACTATTTCGAAATACGCGCGTATTGTTTGCTGTATTTAATCAATACGTGCGTTTAGTCGGCCGTATATTTGAACGATACCCTCGATATATCTGGGCAACACGCGTTTTGTGCGCGGAATGTATGAGCAATAGACATATTTTGTCCGTAGTGTGTATGAACGAATAATATGCGCGAGCGTTTTGTCCGCGTTATATATGAGTAATACGCGCGTTTTGTCCGCTGTATGTGTGAGCAATACGCGCGTTTTGCCAGCGGTATGTATAATGTGCGTTTTGTCTGCGAACGCCGGTAGACAGTTGTGATAAAGCTTGACTGCTTTGTTTTATCATTGTCACTTTAGGTCCCAATCTGGGGCTCGTCTAGCAGTAAGTTTGTTTTGAATTTCTAATTTCAATGTAAATTTTCACTCGAGCGTATTACATAACAGCTTTCACTGTAGAGTAAATTATGCTTACGTTTATTATGTAAAATCCTAATATACATATAGCGGTGATGTTTTGTGTAAAAGCAATGTTGACTTTATAAAACATTATTTATAACATATTAAAAACGGTTATTATGCATGAATTGACTATGTAAATTGTACATTTTATATAAATTAAATGAGGAGTTGTTATTTTAAATCAGATTGCTAGATACCACTTGTATTGTGTGTGATTAAAGGCTCGCACGCGTTGGAAGTTATTGCGTCGATCGCGGTGCACGGATAACGATGAATTATTAAGAAATACCTATATTAGTTGTTTACATGTGGTGCAATCGCGGCATACTGTATTTACATTGATATAGTCTGTTGAATCAATTGCATTAGAAGAATTTAAAACTTACGTTTGTTTATTATAATAAAAATCTCTAAAGCTTATCTATATATACTATTATATGAGTATTTCAACAGCTCTGTATTAGACTCTGTATTAAAATTTTACCTAAAATAATATTTAACTGCAATCAAAGGGCAGCGGCTAAACGAGCTGTCTAATAACAGGCATTTTTCTTGTTCTATTTCGAAGTTACATATTGCGAAGTTTATCTGATGGCAGGGTTTATTTAAATGTTTTGCCACCACTTCATTTTATGAATCTGCAGCCATAACAGTATTTGTGTTCCTGTTGCCAACATATGAGAGCCCGAGAATTCTTACCATCCACGACCTTAATATAATGAAATTGGATAAAAATGGGGTTTAAAAAAATGTAAAATGTCAAGATAGCGTCAAAGGTCACTTTGTACTGAATTGCGTCTCGTGCTGCTGCAATTTATTAGGGTCACCGCTATATAGGCTCCTGGCTTTTAAGGCTATGTAATAGCTGTAACAGTAAAACTATTTCAGTGTAAATACATTAGTCCTCGCGATCGTACTGTGTAGTCGAACCCACCTCTCGCGAGTCCTGCATGGCTAGGCTAAGACGTATTATAATATATCGGAATCATTTGCTCAAGTGGCAATCAGTTTCGTAGTCCTTGAATCTCATGACATCCAGCACCTCAGTCCTACCACATTTAGGCGGCGTGCAAAAGTTGTTTGTTGATCATTTTTTATATTAAGGAATTGTGTTATACGGTGTGATAATATCCTCACCATATAGTGTTTGACATTAATTTATTGAAGATTTTATTTTCTTACGAACTAAAATTGGATGCCCATCTGCAAATATGGCGCCGGTAACGACCATATGATACGATAAACCAATAATAGTTTATTAACTGGTAAAGTCTTTGTTGCCGGAGACTGTCCGGGTAGTAGATACTACCGAGCGACTGTCGGCCGCCAAACGGTAGTGTGTAAACATTACTGTGTTCCGATATGAAAGACGTTAAAGCAAGTGAAATTACAATGGTAAAGAGACATTAACATCTTGTATCTCAAGGCAACAAGCATAATTTGGAGGAGTGTTTATTATACTAACGTAATATTGTTATAGGCGGGCATGTCACTTATCACCAGGTGAACGTTCAACTCATCTAGTTGCTTTTTCGAATAAAAAAGATATTTTTTTATTAGTACCAAAAACTGTACTTAACCCCATTTTCTCACAAATCATTTGTGAATATTAAATATGTTATACTAGGTTGGTTCCATGAAGTTGATAAAGAATTACGACTGACTTATAATATTTGATACATCCTTATTCGACGAATAAGGGACCTATCAATACATGTTACCATGGCCAGTGATGGTACATAATCACTAAAATGGCGGAATATCAAACGAGCCAAAATTATATTTTGTGTACTTAATGTATTTTATATTTATACATTTCGCCATCGGTGTGCTGTTAGTCGCGATTTTTTGTCAAACATATATATGTAAATAATATTTATCGGTCTTACATATTAACCTTACAGTATTTTTTTTAATTATTGCGGAAACTTCTTTAGTGGACCCGTGTATTTAGTCAGTGTGGGGTGCACTTATTAATGCTGATTTTATTATATATTTAATTTATACAATAATTTAACCCATACTGATATTTTATTGTAATTGTGAAAATGACTTGTTTTTAATAGCTATTTATTTATATTATTAAGGAGAATTGTAATCAATTTATTGTTATGATTGTGTAAATTTAATAATTTTTATCACTTTTAACATTTAGCGTTTTGACAATTCATCAGAATCCCATATTTGCAGATGTACAATGTTTATCAGTTAGTGATGTTCAATAGGACTAGTTTTAATAAAATTATTTATGTTGAAAATTCTACTTGTTGTTATTATTTCCACAGTTTTTTTTCTTTGTCTACAATGGGCTACGGTACTTGCCACCAATTTTAATTAGTATAAAATAAATAAAATAACAATTAGGCTGTAAATGGTAAAGCGTGCTGGCTCAAAATTCTCTCACTCACTCCCTTCCCATATATAATCGGGTATATTTAGCTAATAAGTTGAGTGATCATATCCTATCATTAACTAAACTTCGTAACATAACCTCGTAATAAAACCAGGGATCTCTTTATAACTATCGTATCTTAGAACCGTTAGTAGTTACTTACGATCAAAATTAGTTCATCTATTTATCCTCGGTAATAATTAAATAGGTTTTTCTTGAATAGTATTCAGTTCTTTCACGAAGAGGATGTAAGTACTAAATATATATTTTTGTTTAAAAATAATATATTAATTGTGGATGTTAAAGGAACCTACGAGCCGTTATAAAAATTCACGTGATTATATAAATGTTCATATCTAAATTTACGTGTATACGAATGAAATCAAAGATAAGTAGCAAATATTAAGATAATAAAAAAATCGACAGTGTGGTGCGGTCTACCGTACAGTTGATATAGATTTCTATAAACAGGTGAGTGTCGTTTTTAAATTTGTTACGTAACATAACTTTAAAGTACTATAAAAAGTATTGCAGGATTTTAAACTTAATATGACTAGAATCCTGACGGTAGAACGATCGTCTTTGTATCAATTGCGTACGATTACGCTACTAGACTGCTGGTGACGATCAAGGTCATTGGGTAATTTGAAAATTCAAATGGCACATGGTATCTGCTTTACCAAGACTATATTGACCACTAAACTTTAACAAAAATGAATAAAAAAGTCCGATTACAATATAAACTATTAATAAAAAAAATGGGTATTGCATAAATTCTAGATTAAAAAATCGAAAATTACTCTAACTCTTGTGCGGATCTTCTCAACTTTTCCTTTAAACTTTTATTCTTTTTTTAAGTATATAATAAATCTAAATAATAATTGAGGTATATGCAACTACTGACTATAAACTAAAATATAAAGTTAGCTGTTACAAACTATAGTGATTATTATTATATAATAATTTGCGTCCGTTACCCAAAGTATTGAGAATGTACGGTTGCAAATCAATAATTTTATAATTAAATTATCTGCCACCTGAATACATACACCATATGCGTACATTACGTGTTTCTTCAGCTGATGATACATACAGTTGGAGAATTCAACTCTAATAGATCCAAAGGTAACTTATTGTTTGTATTTTGCATCTGCTGTACTCTGCGTACTCTTGTATTTTTTATGAATTTAATTATAATGTAGTCCCGTTATGAATAATTTTCCTATTTAATATAGAACAACCTCTATTTTAATGCACAATAATGTTATAAAAATGTGTTATACTTATTGTTTAATATCAAGCAACATAGTAATAATAGTTATATTAATAATTACACAAGTTTTTTACTTTTGTGATATCTAGTAATACCCAAGATCTATTTACCTGTTATAAAAAGATTTTTTTGAACGACCTGGAAATTCTGTTTAATTTACTTCAAAATTACGTCTATATCTGCTTCACCACATTTGTCGTAGCCAGTTACCATAATAACTGCTATAATAAAATCCGGAAGAAGCAGGATCACGGCAGTTTCTCAATTTACTCTCATTCACTGAACTGATTGTGGAACAATTGCAGTACATTACAACAGCTTCAGATAACAAATTATATATTTTGCGATATTTTCGGAAGAACAATTAAATGTAACAGCGTATAACATTGTTCTTTTTAAGATAAAATGTTCGCATCACTTCTCGAAGCGGCGCGGAACTCCCCATTCCATGGACCTCTTATATCCGCAGCTTGTGAAGCCCCCGCACTAAATGCAGGAGAACCACTACAGGTGAGTCATAGTATATTTTATAACGACTATGACAGTAATGTATAAAGTACATTTTATAAAGTTTACCCTGGCTTTTGAATACAAAACGAAAAGAATAAGAAGCCGCGGATAAATTACAAAAGATAACGGACGGAGCCTTAAGATAGGTCTTTTATAAAAATTTTTGGTTGTGGTAAGAGGCCTTTAAAACGATGTATTGGTTCCCGAGTGTTGAGGATGGGGATCTACATCGTCTACTAAGTCCGACAAAAATAACAGGAACCGAGCAGTTTTGTGTTTTTTGTACCACAAGATTTAAGATATAGTCTAGAGTAGTTTCAATGCATTTCCGAAAGCCCACATAATGCACTGAAGGTGACTGCTGAGTGAGTTTAACTACTCTAATTTTTCAAATTATTTTTGCCTCATACTAAAAATGTAGATATAAGTAATGAAATCACGTCGCCTATAACTATCGTAAAACATTGTACAACTCTAAATAGTTGCGGTCACCTTATTATGCAAGGTCTAGGCTAATTTATTAAAATATTAGGTTACTTTTGCGTTAATATAATAACATTTACTTTCGTAGAATGAAATAGCAGCATCTGCGGAACCAGCGCAAAATTATTCATGCGAGTTTGGTTCCGCAAAATATTTTGCACTGTGCGGAGTCGGCGGTTTGTTGTCATGTGGTACGTATTTATTGAATTTTTTAAGCTGCATCAGTTTTTAGTTGTGAAACGTACGAAACTACCCAAAATATGTTACATAATTTCAAAAATAATTGTTAACATAACTTTGTAGTTGGTTAAAAAATTTGATGGTTTAGTAAAATACTTGGATATAGTCCTAACATTGTCTGGGGTGATAACATGATATCTTTACTAAAGTAAGTCGTTCACGGACAAGGTAAGATTATAACAATAACTTATCGCATAAGTTGTTTAATCTTTGTTAAGTATTTTGTGGCAATGATTCGTTACAGCTGCAGCGTTAAAAACCTTGTTTTTTAAAATCTCATTGACTAATAGCTCTGTGTTAACTTCATACTATATCAAACCACAAACACGATGTGTGGTGAAAGATTAATAGATAGTTAAAATGATTTGCTCTTCAAGTGATTTTGAGTATAAAATATTTTTTTATAACATTGATTAAATCATATAACTAACAAAAATATTGCATTAACATATCAAACTTCAACACCAGACAAGGCAATTACTTATCAATAGTCCATGAACTGATGTTTTAAATCACTTTTGTTAAAGGCTTAACTCACACCGCCGTGGTACCTTTGGATCTCGTAAAATGTCGTTTGCAAGTCGACCCAGACAAGTACAAGAATGTAATGAACGGTTTCAAGCTGTCTGTAAGAGAGGAAGGTGTACGAAGCCTCGCAAAAGGATGGGCCCCGACATTAATCGGATACTCTCTTCAGGTATGAAGTTTAAATAATATTTAAGTTGCATTCAATGTAAATAATGTTTATAAACCATTTTCATTAAATAACACCGATGAAGTATAAGAGATTATAATTTTTCTTGTTAATTTTTAATAATTCCTGTTATTAAAATGCAATCAACTATTTTTACAACAATTAGAATTCAAACGTTACAGTATTTTAACATAGCTAGATCTTTTGTGCTTTACTAATTAAATGAAATATAATTGCGGACTTTATTGTTTTCTGTTATTATAGTAGATAAATGTATTCCCAAATTAAATTTAATATTATATTTGTTTGAAAACTCAAGCCTAACAAATAACACGACTTCAAACAAAGACATTTCTTTACAAACAGGCTTTGAATTACTTAATATACTAATTGACATTACAAATTCTGCAATAAAAAAAGTAAACGGTAACAACTTTTTTGTTTTTAGGGATTATTCAAATTTGGCCTATATGAAGTATTCAAAGTAGGCTATTCAGATATGTTAGACGAGGAGACAGCATACGTGTACCGCACCTTCGTTTACCTCGCAGCCTCCGCTTCCGCTGAAGTGTTCGCCGACATTGCGCTGTCACCTTTCGAGGCTGTTAAGGTATTTGTGTTCAATCTAGAAATAATAATAGACCAATCACAACATTGGATAATTAGTGACCATTACTGTTTCAATTTGCATCAGGGTTTTAAGGAATTAAGAAATTTGACGAGGCAATAATTTGTATCTTTTGACGACTATTGCAATGGGGTGGTGTGTAAATATTTAAACTAGCTACCCAATAGTTTGCCCGACATATCAATAACTTAATACAAAAAAACATTATTGGCTTTATTACATTTTAGTCTAAGAAAAAACAGTATCACTTCTTACAGATTTCCGCTTACATTCTCATATGTTTATACGACTATATACAGCACTAAAATTACAATAAAATTTTTAGCATCTACAAGCTATGTAATAAAGCCAGCAAAACTACCTAATTTATTATTCTTTAGCTCGTACAGTAAATATAGACAGGTCATATACTGATGTCATTTAATGATTCTTATAGGTCCGCATCCAAACTATGCCTGGATTTGCAAACACGATGCGCGAGGCGTGGCCTAAAATGGTTCAAAACGAGGGTTACGGTACATTCTACAAAGGTTTGGTGCCTCTGTGGGGTCGACAAATTCCGTACACAATGATAAAGTTCGCCTGTTTCGAGAGAACACTCGAAATGTTCTATAAGGTTAGTAATCTACTTGAAATTACTCCACTGGCCATTTTCCCTTCTCTTATAATTATGTAAGTCTCATTTTCATAAAATAAGACAGGCTGATTAAAAATAATATCTAATTTACACAATTCCAAATTAACGGTCAATTTATTTGTTAGTATGTAGTGCCGAAACCACGCGACCAGTGCTCGAAAGGTGAACAACTGGTGGTGACATTCGCGGCAGGTTGCGTGGCTGGAGTCTTCTGCGCTATTGTCTCTCACCCCGCCGACACTGTCGTCTCCAAGCTGAACCAGGTAAAACTATTGATTATTTTTCTTTTAGTTTCCTTCTACAACTATTTAATAAAGTTTAAAATTACGCATATCCTTAATCTAGCACTTTGGTGATCAATATCTGTATTACCTAGTTGTCGATGTACAAGGAGAAAAATGGTCCAAAACCTTAAAATACACCGCCTATTTACACAAAAAAGCAAGACAGACAATAATTTGCTTGACAATATTTTATTTAAATTTATTTACTAAATTGGGAAATTTTTCGTCCGGGCGATGGTGATTACTTATTGTCATGTAAGGAGTGTGCGTGTTAACCTTATTTCAATTAAAAAAAGTAATAACTTGTATCCACAACGAATCCGGTAATGAGCTTTTTTTCTGTTGGGCTCGTAAGATTATAAGAACATACTTTTTATTAAGAGTTCTAATATATTCCAGGATAAGTCAGCAACGGTTGGTTCGATTGTAAGCAAACTGGGATGGGCAGGAGTCTGGAAGGGACTTGGGACTAGGATCGTTATGATCGGAACACTCACAGCTCTGCAATGGTTTATCTTCGATGGAGCCAAGGTATTAAATCATTTACTTAGTAATTACATACTACATTGCATTATACTAACATCACATTCTTTATTAATTAAAGTAAACAACTACGTGAAATATGACTCCAAGAAAATTTTATATAACACAAAATTTTTAAAGCGTGCGAATTTTTTTAGGTAATTCTAAGAACTCCGCGACCACCACCAGCCGAGATGCCGGAGTCTATGAAGAAGCGACTCGAGGCCGAACAAGCAGAAAAAGATAATTAATTGAGCTTTCGCACTCAAAACATTACGTAGAGTGATTTATACCTACCAATATTTATTAGACGATAGATTTATAAAAATATTTAAACCAGACAACTTTAAAACCTTTAACGCATTCAATTTCGTTATTGTTGCCATGTCCGTAATTTAATAGTAACTGCTAAATATATGTTGGAAATGTTAATTTATTCGTGTTAAATAAAAACCTTTTTTATTTAAATGTTTTATTTTTCGTTGGAAAAAATCAGTTTTAAAGACAAGTTTTGTTTTAATCTCACTTTATAAGGTGACAGCGGTAACTATCTGATGTTGTAATATCTCCCATAATGATGAAATGTAGTCTGATAAAGATTTTTTTACAAAGTTTTGAATAATATATTCATGTTAATAGGCGTGATAAAATTAAAAATCTATGTAACAGGAGTATTGTGTGTTCCTAAATAAATTAGGTTATCTATATAAAATATTCGTACGGGACAGACGTAACAGATACTGAATTTGTATCAGATAATACACATGCCTAACATTACGATAAATAACGTCAAAGTATATATACCGCTTTGTCAAATAAAGCTTCGGAGACCCCAATATTACATAATTCGTAGACAACGTAATATAGGACAAAGGATTCCGGTTTTCAGGAGTTCCGGTTAAAATTGCTGTAAACTAGTTAAAAATAAACATACATTTTTTTAGATTTAAGTCATTCCTCTGTTTGCTGAGCGCTCTGGACACAAGCGTTTTAGCTCGTCTGTAGGTAAAAAGTACAATTTGGTACAATGCATATCAACCTAATAGGCTATTTGACAGATTTATAATTTCTATGTTGAATCACATGGTTGCGGTTAAGAAGTTCACCGAAAGTTTTTTTTTTAAATACGTATTTCGTAAGAAACATGCAAATAAAAATTCTCAACTCAATTAAGCCGCGGAAACCCAGAACCTAGTAACAATAGTCCAATCCCAATCAATGGACAACTTGTCACCAAGTGCAATGAATACAAGTATCTG
>DWLS01004234.1:0-14312 GCA_018246255.1 Pachliopta kotzebuea | reverse complement strand
CTTTGGACAATCTATAAGAAGGTGCATAATACTTTCTTCAACGTTAGTATCACAAGCACAAGACGGTACGTGTTTGCGTTTAAATTTTTTATAGATATTGGCCAATGTGTATGCCATCTTAATGAGCGCCATGCTATGGGTAGTATATTACTTATCATTAGGAGAAAACCTTGTTTATTTAGTCGTCGTATAAAAAGTGAACTAGGATTTCATATCAGTAAATAAACAGCAGGTGAAAACTTTTACTTAAAGAAGACACCTCATGATTATGTCTTACCTAAGTATATGTCTTAAGGATTTTGACAATTTAAAATATTTATATTATAGTTAATTATTCATAAAATAAAAAAAATCATTAACAAGTGTACTTTAAAAAAAGATTTACTTTAAAAGAAACGAGTAATAGTTTATCTGATATATTAAAAAAGTAACTGACTTTACTACCAATTTATTTATATATCTATTGAGTATACATGAAAAAAATATATTTATTACATTTATCATTATGATTTGTGGATAACGAAAATAACTGATTTACTATATAACTTAAAATTATTATTAAAATACTGTTGAAGTGTTTATAATTACCGTTTAATGATGAAGATAGTTAGAGATACGTTTTATACATAACGAAAGTCCGTTTAAATATTAAATGTTCTTGGTCGTTCTTTATGTACATCTCTTATTAAATCATTTCATTAGTTACTTCTAACCATCTTCTTTGATATTCTTTTATAAGTTTTAATATAGTCTTCATTGTTTATAATTTTCTGTTGTTTGGGATCAGTTTACCTTGTACGACAAGAAACAAAATTTTCTGTTAGACTTTTCATGATGTCTTTATCAGTAAACTAAAAGGTTAGGCGTGTATTATAATAGTGTTTAGAATATACAATTTTATGTTTATTTATTTTGCTAATAGACTAAGTAAATAAGTAAACAAAATTTTATTTTTAATTACCTCCTTTCAAAGCCTTAAATTAACTGGTTGTTAGTGCATGTAACTGTTATCAACTGCGGGCGGCGACTTCAAAGGATGACCGGGGCGGGAACTTGTCTGTTTCACCTCATTTTCAACTCGGTAATAAATTACCGTTACCGAGCGGAGGTCCTGAGGCATATTCGCAATAATGCCGGCAATTACTCTCGCTGTTAAGTAACACTCCGGAGTTATTTATTGCAAGAGCTTCGCCTAAGAACCGGCTCAACACTACAGGGTAACGCGAAAATATTATTTCATGGGAGAACAAATATATTTTTGTATGTACAATCGAATAACTACTATGTTGTGTAGTTAATACACTACATACACTACAATTTTTTAAGTAACATAATTATTAGGTATTTATTTCTTAGTGTCGTTCGTTAAGAAGCATTAGTCGATGAAATTCTTGCCCTTAATTAGCTGCCTTTAGAGCGTAAAGGTTAAATACAATACCATTAAGGTCTTTGGTTCAATTCCGCGGCTACATTTTTTAACGTCTTTGCTGACTACTTCTACAATATGAAAGAGCTTATATCAATAAGAAAATTGTTATTTTTGTTAATTTCTTCTTCGCTATAAATAGCGACCTTAATGCTTACTACAATATTTAGATATGAAGAACTGTTCCTAGAGAGAGAGATTGTAAGGTTGTATTTATTACTTAAGTTATCTATTAATTGATCTATATATAACATAGATACGATAATGATAAATAGCGGTTGGGTTTTAGTAATCATTACTTTAATGAGACTTCAAACAGTCTTTGAATTTTGCTGTAGTTTTTTTTTAATACTAATATAAATATCGGTGCCTTTTGTGTTTGTGTTATGTTTTGCTGCTTCTGTATTTTCGCATATTTGATTCTTCTTAAGAAGATATTTACTAATATTTATACTTAAATATAATAGACTTTTCTTAAAGTATTTTTTTTTACTTTAAATATAATTAAGGGGTATAAAGGGTCCAATACAATAGCTCACGGAATCTAAGCTAACTTCATCTGCTGGTTGAGAGATGGCCCAAATATCCCCTCCTATTAGAGGAGGAGGAATATCGGCTGGTGATGATGATGTCAAGTATGATATCTTCTTAAGAATTTACTGAACATTATTTGTTTCCGAGGTCAAAAATAAGGTCACAATAAACAAAATTAGACATACATTCCGTTTGTTCATAATCTTAAAATATGATTTAAATGTACTATATCCTTCAGAAAGTTTTCACGTGATTTAATTACTGTTGGGAAAGCGATAGAGGATAGGAGGAGTCAGGATAAGCAGCCGCATCAAAGGTCTCGGAATAGGAGAGCACGCAATAACGAGTGCCGATGTACAATGCGATAGTTGTCTGCGGCAGTGGCCCGCGTGTTGGGCTCCGGGCATTTTTTTGCACCCCCAAATGGGTTTTTATGCCCGAGTGGACTTTTAATAAAAACTCCCCGAGATATAAGGAGGCTGGATCATTGTATTCGGAATAAGTAAAGGCTCCGTGCTTAACCTAGCACTTATATCATGGAGAATCGAATACCTCTTTCTATTTAAATCTTTCTTTATCTATCAACCACAATATTCATTAAGATATTTTTTATTTATCTTAATAACAGATTTATTTAAGTAAGAGACGATCAAAGCGTTCAACTGATGAGAAGTTATACATTTACATATAACGTAGTGCTTGTTAGGATGGTATACATATAACTACATTGCGCTTGTTAACCTGAGACGTAGTGTGAAGTCTCGTTACCCCAGTAATTACACTAGCATACAGTAATGTTTGCAGAGTACTATTCAGCGGTAGAAATAGGAGCTTCCGCGATACCTACTAAGACAGTCTTCTTCAAAAAAGACTTACCACCAGTATATAACTTATTTATAGTTTTGATTATATATAAACAAATAGTGATTAATTTATTGAGATATAATCTTCTTTTAAAGTTAAGAATTAAAAATAATTCAAGTTAATTTCATAAGTGATTATAATGCTGTGGATAGTGAAGGCTCTCATTTGTTGACAGACAACAGAATAATGCAGTTTTATATAAGATTGATATCGTTACATATTATAGAATTATCATCAATCTATACACGTTCACCGCTGGACATAGGCCTCGTTAAATAATAGGGGATTTGGGCCATCTTATCTTATCAACAAATTTTGTTAATATTTTCATTACAGTAATTTAAAATACAAGAATTCCGCTCATACAATGGTAATGTGAACGATGTTCTGTTAATGTTAATTAAGTATATCATATTTGTTTATGTTACGCTCATGTAATTGTATATGTATGTTATAGATTTAATTTAAGCGTAAACAATTGTTGGCTAGCCAAAATAAATAAATAAATCTTCGACCACGCATTACAGAACGTCAATAAGTAATTTAAAGTTTAAGATTTACTGGTGGTAGGTGTAGATTGCCGGAAACCGTCTAGTTGGGTACCTCCGCAGCTTTCTACTGCCAAATAGTAATGTAAAAACATTAATTTGTTACGGTGAGAAGGTCAAATATGAAATAAATCTCTTTATAGATCAATAGTGGTTTATATTCGTTACTAGATATCGTCTAGGTAGGTACCACCGCAGCTTCTATTTCTACCACTAAAAAGTACTGTGCAGACGTTACTGTTCTAGTTTGAACGGTGCTGTAAGATAGTGAAATTACTGGGCTAACGAGACATACCGCCTTACCTCTTAAGATGACGAGTGCAATGTGGTGCTGTATACCATCTTATCTAGTACCGCGTTGATATGAGCAGGTGTATCGATTTGTATCGTCGCTTCGTAGAAACAATGAAAAAGGTTAATGTTTATTTATTGTTATAATGAAAACTATCCATTTTTAAATTATAACAAAACTAACAGGATTTATACTATTTTTTTTTTAAATAAAAACATGTATAATTCATAGCCGGAAACTTTCGCGGTGTTACGGGATTGTTGCTGTCAAATTTTGAAAAGCTCCCGGCGACCGGAATTTAATTATAACCACCCTAGATTTTAAAACGCGACGCGGTCAACGTTACAGGAAAATTACTTTGTGTAATAACGATTTTTTCTTTCTTTACAATGCTATACGAAATGAACTTAATTTCTCATGTAACAATAAGTGATAATGTAAGCCGTGTTACTTGGCGCATACGCTTGTTGTATAAATAGCATTGCATTTCTCTTCGCTTTCAGACGTTAATTGTTAAGTTTCGTTACCCCAGTACTTTTACTAGCATACAGCACTATTTAAACTTGAACACAGTAATGTTTTTACAGTACTGATAGTAGTATTGGCATGATTATTCTCGATAGTAAGTGATACGCTTGCTCATAATGAGGCTTTAGTTCAGGTAGTATACACAGAACTAAATTGCACTCGTCGCCTTGAGACGTAAGGTATTAAGTCTTGTTACCACAGTAATTTCTTTTTCTTCTTCTTGGCAGTTAACTCCTTAAAGTTTTCTCTGTTAAGCGCCATTGGGAACGTTCTTAATTCCCGTCCAGTCTTTGATGTTACGCAGCCAAGACATTTTTCTTCCTCCAACTTTACATTTTCCTGGTACTTTTCCCATCATGATGGTCTGGAGAAAAGAATACCGTTCGTGTCGCAAAACATGTCCTAGGTGAGCTATTTTTCGCTGTTTAATGGTCCAGATAAGTTCAAGCTTTTTTTCCCATGCGTTCTAGGACTGCTTCGTTCTTGACTTTATCCGTCCAACTGATGCATAGTATACGACGGTATGACCACATTTCGAAAGCTTCTACATTCTTTCGAAGTTCTTGGTCACCTTCATGGTCCATGCTTCACATCCATAGAGCACAACGGGCCAGATGTAACACTGAAGGAGCTTAGTTCTTAATTTGATAGAGAGTTTTCGATTGCATAAAGCCTTTTTCATGGTTGTAAATGCAGCTCGTGCTATATCGATACGGTAGCGGATTTCTGTATCGCTTTCCCATTACTTCGTTAACCATGAACCTAAATACTTATACTTGTCGACATTGTCAAGCGTTTTTTACGGTAATTTCACTAGATTGAATTTTACTTGTTCTCTTCTCAATTTTAAATGATCCTTCAACCCCTTTGTACCTAAAAGAAAATTTTCAGTTTCCCTCTTCATCCCATGACAGGGAACTTCGTTTAACTACTAATTTAACAATTACTATTCCCCAACATATCTCTGGCTTTGTCAGTAACTCCTTTACTGTTCAGGCAGCACGACTCTGGAACTCCTTGCCTGTCAATATTAGAAGAGCTCCAAACAAAGAAGTTTTCAGGAGACTGGTGAAAGGGTACTTTTTGAAATCACAGGAGTAGTTTGTCTTATATGTTTTACTTAATTATGTACATATGTATTTATTTTTGCACTTTCATATTTTTTTATATATATGTCTATACCTCCTTTTGTATTTATTTATATAAGTATATGTTTATATCCTCCACACTTCACCAGCTACATCATCTCCCACCTCCTAGGTCGACTGGCAGCGAATGCCTGTAGGCATTAAGTCTGCCCTTTGTACCCTATTTTAAGGTGTTGCGATAAAGTTTTTTAAATTAAAAAAAAAAATTGATTGTTATACCAAAATACAGTTTATTAATACCTTCTCCCAATAAATCATCAATATTATCGATGCATCTAATTTTCATATAGTCTATGCTTCCTAATGCGGGATCACCTTGTTATTACTTTAAGTCTCCCTACTACGTTAAGTTATTTATAAGTTATCAGGTTTTATTAGAAAGCTGTAAAGACAGTAGTGATTAATATAGAATTTTAGTATTTTTTTTAGTATAATTAATAGTTTTTATTAAATAAAATACATATATTTAAGACAGCAGCGTAACGTCAAAGCCTCAAAAGGAAAGCTCTTTCTTCTCCCCCCACAAATCGCGTCCGGGGGTTGCTCCTTTATTTCCCTCCCCTCCCCTGCACTTGCAAGCCGGTCGTTGTTACTTGTTAACCACTAAACATTGCGTGATTAAATCTGCTTCCGTGACTACAGCCCGTTTCACAAAGCCCTCCACGCGAACCCTTGCTTTATATAATAATGATGTGATTTTTTAAGTGCACAATAGACTTTAATATAAAATCATTGTTTCTTTTCGCCCGTAAATCAAACAATTTATATATTTCTTTCATGTTTCTATACTCTTATCGTTAGTATTTACGTTATAAATCATTTTTTAATCATATTTGATTTATTGTTATAACCATTACTAGTTTAATTTATGCAAAGTTGTTATTCGAAAAATTGTTGAGTAAAACAGTGAAGGGAGCGTTTTCATAATTGGTAAGTTAAAAGTTGCCAAATACTATATAAGAAACCTATGTCCAGCAGTGGACGTCCATCGCTTGAAATGATGATAATATAGTATACCATATTGTGCTGGTCACATAATTACCTTCAACTTGAAATATAGTTCACCTCGTTGATAAAATAAAGAGGTTTATTTAGATGGTCCTACCATCAATGAAAGCCTAGTGGTTTCAACGCCAGCCTTCCTCTCCAAAAGTACCGGATTCAAATCCAGCCTGAACCAATGAATTTTTCAATTTATGTGCAGTTAACATCAAACTAATACCACGTGCATTGATGGTGAAGGAGAACATCGTGAGGAAACCTACATATCCATGTGATGACCTTCGGTCGGACTGCTATGTGGAATGGAGAAGGCAATGCCAACACCACTACATTATAACTGACAAAGTCATCATATAGTTGGCTGCACATGAAGACCATGACCCTCAATCATGAGGAAATACGACTTAGAAGAACCATCAATGTTTTTTATAGTAATAGTAATCTTAGGGTTGTAACTTATCATTTACTAATAAAGTCACTCACTGTGTCTATGGACTGTCATACAGGACTGCCTGAAAGAAATTGCTTACTTTAAGTTTAGTTAAGTCAATTTAACATAAGGTAAACAATAAAGAGTTTATGTATCAGTACCTACGCTTTTAAGTGGAAGCCTTATTCATCAAACATAGCGTAAAGTGATCGCTTTGTGAAGATAGTATGCAACGTTACTTGCGCATTGAATGAATTTGATATCGCAATTTAACAAATTCAATGAAAGCGATAAATAATAGTTTTAAATTATAAGAAATTTATATAACAAAGGAAAATGTAAACGAGAGTACGATAATAATAAAAAATAGTGGCGATGAAAGTATAAGAGGCGATGTATTGAAGAAGATATAAGAGAATGTAACAATGGTATGGAAGATAGAAAAGTGAAGGAAGAAATAATGTAATATGAAGATATAGGGAAAAATGAAGTAAAATAACGAAAAGGTAATAACAGAGGTTACCAAAATTAAAAAAAGAGTAGATAATGCCGTATTGATCTCTGGTAGAGGTTAATATCCAGCAGTGGACTGCAATATGTTGAAATGTCGATGCATATACAACATTGTTGTTAATGTTGAACTGTAAATTTAAACATATATTAGATTATTTCTTCTTTCAGTCCCACTTATATCTTTTCTCATCTCTTCATCCCTCTCCTAATCCTTTTTCCTTCGACTTTCTCCTCTCCCTTATGGTTTTATTTATATAGTTCAGTTTGCGGAGTCCGATAAAGCCTTCGCCGCGTTATATTAGCCGAGGGCATCAACACTTTTGAAAAAAATTAACTGTAATTTCCCCACGTTATGGTAATCCACGAGCGTGTACATATTCGCCTCATTAAATTATGCCGTGGTGCTAACAATCGCGAACCAAATGGGTGCCCCAGCACCACCATTAGTCAGTGAAACAATGGATTTAAATACTTTAAACACTTGAATTCTGCAGGCGTGTGAACATTAGTGGATGAATAGGATCCACTAAGGGCACCCACTTTTCTACCTACGTCACTTAGAACGCAGTGATTACTTTAATTGTTAAACATATCACATATTTAGGAAGGTTGTATATTTTCTTGCTGAAGAGAAGTAATGAGCATTTCTATAGAAGAGGCAGTAGAAACTTTCACTAGTCTCGTTCAGGTCTATAAAATAACTGATCTGGAAAATAAAAGTATGCGGCAAACTTAAAATGAAAGGCGATGCACAAAAGAGGAAAAAGATAAATGTAAAAACAAGAGTGAAAGAAAAATAGAAAGCAAGAAAGTGATAAAAGTAGGGAAAGGAAATAAATAAACATACCAAAGCAAACATACCCTTGTCTACAATACAAAGGGTATCGATTGTATAAAATCATAAAAAAACATTTCTGTTAATGTATAATAATAAAAGAGTGAAACATAAGAGAAGGTATGAAAGTGAGAATAGTAGGGAAAGGAAATAGAGACTAAGAGATAGAAAGTAAAGTATAGAAAGCAAATTGACTCTTAACCACAATATGAAGGAGAACGATTGTATTAATAAGAAAAAATAGTTTTTGTTGTTCAAATACACATGCATAGTATATGTTCATCAGCTGATAGACGTCCACTGCTGGACATAGGCCTGCTCCAATAATGAAATGATCTGGGCCATCTACCATTATTTCTTACATTTCTCCTTCGTAGTTTGGGTAAAGGTCTTTATGTGCTTTATTTTTGCTTTTTCTTTTCATCTAAATTCTCTTATCTGTCGCAAACTGTTCTATCTTTCTGCATTTATCTTTCATTCTTTTTACTGGTCGTCTCCCATCATGCTGACTGTATCCGGGTTGGTGAGTAACTAGAGCCTCGTTTATTGACCACAAGCGTGCACCACCAGCAGATGAGATCAGCTTGGGTCCCGTGAGTTGTTGTGGACCTCTTACACCCTGTTTGGTATATAATAAACCAATACATTATTTCATTCCTTTCTATACCGAATAAGCTCATTATATATTCTATATATAATTTATACCTTCCTGGGTTATATGTAAAATATATTTCCCAATTTTTTTAATATGGTAAAGGATATAGAAAATATGTTAATTGTTTATTTGTTATAATAACAAAGGATATGATATTTGTTTGACGAATGTTTGTGTTATGATATTTTTTAAAATGAATTCAATCAATACGCTTATAAACAAACAGAAGCTGAAAAAAATATAAATATAGAATCTTGACTGATAATAATATGAAATAAATCTTTTCTTTTTCCTTTACCCTTTAAGGTTTAGTTTATTCATTAGTAAATGATATATTTGTCGGTTAAGATGGTACACACAGCACCACATTACGCTGGTCACTTAAAGACATGAGGTGTTAAGTCTCGTTACCTCAGTAATTTCAGTAGTTTACAGCACACTTCAAACCGGAACACAGTAAAAAAGTGCTAAATGAAAATTGCTGTTCAAGAATCACATAAATTCATACAAAAATATCTAGAAATTTCAAACTTTTGGACCTTTAAAATAATCTAAATATGTTTAAGTTACTTCGTTAGATATACTTTAATAGGCGCCTTTGTTGGTTGTGACCCTAAGTTTTATGGGGGTAGTTAACTTTACTAATATTTAAGGGTACATGTATAATACCAGTTTTGATGAGATGATATCACAATAGCTTAATAACAAAGTTTCGGTAGCATGCAACTTATTAGGTGTTGTTTAATCTTGACTTTCTGGTATGAGAGAAGGATTCAAATTTAAGTGCAATTTAGGTATAAGTTAGTGTTTAGCATTGTAGTCTCGGGCTATCAAGAATCAAGATTCTGGGGCCTTTCGCAATGCACTGAGGATGAACACCAGAGGGTTTTAGTAGGTATAAATTCCACATAACTCTGACTTTCTCCCAGAAGCAGGGTATCTTTTGAAGATTTACCTCACCACAAAAATAAAAGAAAAGTTAGTTAGCATTATATGCTAGATAGGATGCTGTTCTGTAGTCTTGGAATAATAACATAAGGATTAAGATAAATCCTGCCTCTCGAAGAGAGGCGAATAAAACGGTTTCCAGGTTCGAGCTTTAACCCATTCACTGCTATGCCTAAATTATATGAAGTCATTCCCATTGCCATTTATATTTTGAATGTTATTGTTTACCAAAACCCTGCTATTTCTTGGTAAGAGCACATATATTATCATACATAATCATTTACAAGAAGAAAACCAAAGACGAGTATACTCGACGTTGGCAATAGAAAAATTTGCTAATTCAAAAGCTTGCATGTTATAATATAGTTATAGTAGAACGAGTATACTTGTCTTAGCAGTGCGGGATACCCGGTCAAAGACGAGTATACGCGTCCTTGGCAGCGAATGGGTTTAAAGGCTGGGGCCCTCATTGGTCCTTCAGCGAGCCAGGAGTGGACGACAAAATTACGGTGGTCTTTTGTGTCATAGCAAAGTAGGCCTGTTGAGGAAGGTTATAGCTTTTCCTAGGATGTGCTTGTTTTCAATGTTTATAGCCACGCGATTTGATACACGACTCAAAGCACTTGATATTAGTTGGTGTTATACTAACCGCATATAAATTGAAAATTTTGTTGGTGCAGGCTGGATTTGAACCCGATACCTCAGGAGTGGAAGGTTGGTGATCAAACTGCTGAGCTATCACGATTCCCTCGAGATGCACTTAGGTATAGTGCAAGGAGGCACCGATGTGTTCTGTGAGAGATCCCTTTGTAACGAACTTAAGGATGATTACCAAAAGGGTTCTAGTGGGTACAAATCTCATATTACCCTGTCTTCCCCTAGAAGAGGGTATCGTCGAAAAGATTTTTGTTTTTGAAAAATATTTCCCAAAAAAAAGATGATAGTAACTATGATATTTACTGTACATTATTGTGGTTGTTGTTTTAAGATTAAGACTTTATCACCACTCTAATTTACTTACTATAACCCCCTTCAAACTGAAATACAGTAATGTTTGCATACTACATGACTGTCTCCAGCGATTGTTATCTACCAGTAAACATTTTTTTACTTGTTCAATTATTAGACATTCTTTAATTGTCACATAGTGTTGTAGAGACAAACCACATCGCCAATTACGTTTAATACATTACGTCAAACTTTCACTACAATTAAATACCCTCCCCCTCCGCTTTTCCTCTCCATCTCCCTCAACCCTCGCAGCCCTCACCTGTCTAATTTGTAAGATGCCGACTACGTGATGTGTCGCTACAGAGTGTTTATTGTACCTCAGCGTGTTCATTTCTCGAGATATTTGCGACTATCCCGTTACCCTAAAATTCAACCCAAGTAAGTCGCTGATGGCGGTATACTTATTTATTTGTGCATAAAGAAATATACAGTTAATATATTGCATGTAGACAAATAAGTACAAAGGCGCTACTTATTCTACTATACAATTTCTTCCAGTAGCCCTGTGGTTGGAAAATTACATAGTGAAAATTGAAAAACCGGTGCACTCAGTAAATCTAAAATAAGACTTAAGTACTATTTAGAAACTGTATATATTTTCAAGGAAAAACAAATAGTGTAAATTGAAAAGAAAACAAATTAAAATTTATTTGCGTCAAGACGTCAGATTTTGGGGAAGGCCTATATCCAGTAGTGGATTGAAAAAGTCTGATGATAATGATGATGACGAAGCGCCAATATAAGCGCAAAATGCTCTTTGACGCGTTTTTTAAATAGTTCCACTGTCCTAACCTCTGGAACTGCTAGAAGAAGGGCATTCCAAAATTGGACTGAAGGAAGGGAGAACGAATGAGAATAACATTCAGAGCAATGAGGAAATTTTAGAATGGTTTTAAGAGGAGATCTATATTCTAAATTGGATGAGTGAACGAAGGAGAATCTCTTTCGTAAGTACATAGTTATGAAGAATTATGTAGGAAGATTAAATCTTATAATTTATATAATTCAAGGTATTAATTCAGGTAAGCTTAAATCAACAATCACTTTAAATCATCAACCAGCTGAAAACTTTACTATTAACTATTGAGTATATAAGACAAAAGTAAAGACAAAGACATGTGATGATGAACAGAATTTGAACAAACCAAATAACTTACCTCCTCACCAACACGCATTAGGCCAGCGTGATAAGAGATGACCTATACCCCTATTATTAATACAGGTTTATGTCCAGCGGTGGACATCTGATGATAAGTAAATTATCGGTCAAGTCTTCTGGGGCAATAAAAATTATCTAACACACCATAAGGTAAGATTATAATGACTTTTTTATGTGTGATGAATGTCATCATCTGATAGACGTCTACAATTGGACGGACAATAGTAGGGAGAATTAGACCTTTATTTTGGTATAAAATATAAATTAAATCATACAAATAGACAAAGACATTCATCAGCCGATAGACTCAATAATGACGGGGTTTGGGGCCATGTTTCACTACTCTAGCTCAATGTTGGTTGGTGGGGAGTAAAGCCTCGTTTGTTGATCAGACAGGTGCACCACGAGCAAGTGACGTTAGTATGGGTCCCGTAAGTTGTTGTGTGGGATCCTTTACACCCTTTAATGAATAGGTAGTACGTATGGATTGAATACCTTTTTCAAAAAATAATCAATTTCGTAATTTAAATTTTGATATGCCATACTTATGGTAGATTAACTATCAGCTGAAGTGTTTTTTTTGTGCGATGAGACGAAGAGACGAGCAAGGAGTTCACGTGATGATAAGTGATAAACTTGCCCATAATAATGTGAGGCTGATTAAAATGGTATACTCATCACCAAATTGCGCTCATCCCTTTCAGACACAGATAGATAGATACGTTTATTTGTCCACATGTGTTAAGTCGCGTTACACCAGTAATTTCACTTGCACACACCACTCTTCTAACTGGAACACAGTAATGTTTGCACATTACTATTTGACATTAGACAGGAGCTGCGGTGGTATCTACCTAGGCGGTCTATAGCAACAGAGATCTACCACCAGCAAGCCGCTGTATGATGATTCTTGATCCTTCCGACTGATAATAGAAAGGTTCAAAAAATAGTAATGTTAAAATAAGTTATTTTGTTATTGAATGCTTTTTTGAATTATCACAGTCTTAGATTTTGTGAATAAGAAAATATTGTAAAAAGTTTTCCATTCAACAAAGGGGTCTTCGTTAAAGACCTGTCCGGTCGCTACCGCTTTTTGTTCTACTTCCCTCTTTTTTAGTTCATTTCTTGATGGCTACTTTTTTAATAACGTTTCATCTTCATCAACTTTGGTTTGTCTTTTATTTCGGTATTTATTTCATCTGTTATATATTATAATTTTGTTTCCTTCTTTTAATTTATTGAGATCTCTTTTGATAAAATTTAGCTAGATCCACTACCGCCACCAATAGAATATTTCTACTTATCTATTACACATCACTTGCAACGTTAACTGTTTTAGAACTTAATAACTTAAATTTGTTTTCATTATTGTAATAATGTATTTAATTATTAATGTTTTAACCTCTTGATTTAATTTATTTTTATTTTAACACTTTGTATATTAATGTAAACGAACAGCAAGTGATTACAAGGAAGTAAAATTGTACAGGCGGGCTTAACTAGTTTTGAGCTTTCTACCAGTTAACTTTAGTGAAATAGTAAGTCTGTATAACTAGTCAAATGTACAATAGTTAGGAATAAAAAAGCTTTAAAATAATCACATGTATAACTATATAATACTTCATCATTTATATAAAAGAAAAGGCTGAATTTGGGCAGATGATGAATTATGCAACTTCTTAAATTACGTTAGGTAAAAGTGTTTATATGTACATATTATTGTATTGTATACATTTATATTATAATTAAAGTTAGTATATATTGATGAAGTTCTTCAAGCATTATAGGCATTTGAAAACAAGTAATCGTAGTAGCGACGAGATGAGACGTTAATCCGATGGTAAGTGATACGAATGACCATAACAAAGCACCATATTGTGCTCATCGCCTTAAGACATAAGATATCAAATTTCGTTACCGCAGTAATTTCAACAGCATATCACACCTTAAAAACCAGAGCACAGTACTATTTGCCGGCTGTAATATGACCTGCGTCGATCTAGATGTTAGGAACCTACCTACCCGTATAAGATTTCTGTTTATTGATACGATAATGTAAAGAGGTGTTAAGAGCCCCATGCAACTCATGGATTCAAAATCAACTTCACCTGCTCGTGGTGGAGCTTGATAAACAATAAACGAGGGTCTGGCTCCTTATCAAACTGAATTGGGTCCGCGTGATGGGAACCGGTTTAAACATATTAGTTGTTATATGTCAACTGCTGGAGTGAACGTCTAAAAGTGGATAATATATATGTTTATGTATGTCGTTGTATAATCTAAGTGTAGAGGGAAGGGTACAAATACAAATATACTTTATTGTGCACTATCACAGAGTTACAAAAAAAAAGAAAGTACATCAGGATTTTAACAAAAGGCGGTCTTATCGCTAACCAGCGATCTCTGCCAGACAACCTTT
>DWLS01004233.1:0-14317 GCA_018246255.1 Pachliopta kotzebuea | reverse complement strand
GTACTAATATTACAAAAACATATGAATTTTAAAAACTATGAATAATATTGTATATACAGATGTGTCGTGATGTAGTTCTCAGTATTAATATTACAAAGAAAATAGGAATTTTAAAAACTACGATATATAAAGATGTGTAGTGATGTAGCTATCGGTACTAATATTACAAAAACATATGAATTTTAGAAACTATGAATAATATAAACAGATGTGTCGTGGTGTTGATATCAGTACTAATATTACAAAAACATATGAATAATATAAACAGATCGTGGTGTTGCCATCAGTAACAATATTATAAAAAATCGATAGTCAATGATATAATTTAATTTGAATACTAGTATTTTACGAAAGACATAAATGAACTTATATAAATAAAGGAAAAATTCTACGAAAGACTAGGCGGTATGGACGAAAAGAAAAAAAATTTAATACTGGTAACATTTGGATTGTGTCATGTAAACAACAATTTTTTTTTTCGTGTCGTGTGAATAAAATTGCTGAAGTGTCCGTAAAGTAGAACTTACGTAACAATGTTCAATCGGGCGTAAGCTTTAGAGGCAGTCCTTCAGCTCGTCCTTTCCGGAGGGCATTCGGAGTATACGTAGGTCGTCTAGGGCGCAGACTTGACGCCTAACCTCTCCCACCACCCAACCCCACCCCCAGTCTTTCTCCCACCCAACCCGGCAGCGCTGACGACGGGAAAATACAAAGATTTTTCCACTATTTTCTTTCTAATAAACGTTCCCGGGGATTAGGTGCCGGGGGAAATTTTTCTATTAAATTCCCCACCCGTCCAATAACTTTCATCGAGTTAACTTTGTTTAAACGTTTAATATTAAATTAATCTAGACTTTGTTTCTTATTCAACATGCACAAGATCAGTGATTTCCAAAGTGGTCTATATCGTCTCCTATTGGTCTATGACAACCTGCAAGGGGTCTACATCAGCAAAAAAAAATTTGAGGGTCCATGAAATGAAAATGGGGGTCCACGATAGTGGATCTCAACACATACACTGATAGTAACTATTTATTGTTACCAATGTCTTACCAAAAAAAAAGAAACAGACGACATCATTAGCCGAGGAGATTTAAGATTAACCTTTACAAAATTGACGCCAAATGTTGATAATTTATTATTAAAGCATCAGGTTCATCCTTCTCACTATAAATTATTCACTTATTGCTTATGTTATTTTATTTATAATTTATTTAACGTTACGTATATTTTACATAACAGATACAAAATTATATTTTGAGTAGTTTTAATTTAAATTGAATTAATAAATGTATAAATTAACATGTGTTTTTACTTTAAATTTTTAACACTAAACTTCACTACAGTTAGAAATTTACAGGAGATCAATATCAGGTAAGTAGGGGGTCTACACAACACGGAAAAACATTGCAAGGGGTCTACGGCACAAAAAAATTTGGGGAACTGTGCACTAGATAAATCGAGCTAGAGATAGAGCTTAGCGATGGTAGCATCGCCTCCCTGATGAGTGAAGACCGAAATCGCCATATCCTGTTATCATTCTGTAAAAAAGTGATAACAGAGGTAATAAGCGCTAACAAAACATGAGAGGATGTAAAGAAAAGAAAGAAGGAATACGTGACAGAAATATTGTAATAGATATAACAATTGTAATAAATAGAAATAAGTAAAAATGTAATGAAAAATGTATTAGGATGGGAGACAGAAGGACGAATGGAAGAAGAGGAATAGTATGAATGTAAAAGAAAATAAAAATAAAAGATGTTAATGAGCCTTAACCAAAATTGACCAAATACCATACCAATATATATAAAAAAAAAACATTCACTACATTTAACTGTTTGTCATTAACGTATTTTCAAACTAACGTATATAATAATTTATTTATATTTATTGAACTACCAACACCATACTGTAAAGGAAGTATTGTCGAAGGAGTTTTGTTCTCTTCTCAACTCTATGGTAAACTCAGAGAAAAAGCTTCTTGGCAGTAAATTCAGCTTTATTATTTATTTCTTAATACACATATACATGTAGAGAAATAATATAATAAAAGAGAAGTTTACAGGTGATAGGTCTAGCCGTAGACCGTCTAAGTACCACCGCAACTCCTATTTCTACCTCCCAATAGGAATGTGTAAATATTACTGTGTTGTAGTTTGAAGGGTGCTGTATGCTAATGAAATTACTGGGGTAATGAGACTTAATATCTCAAGGCGACCATCTCAACTAGTGTCGTGTTATGAGCAAGCGTATCACTTACTATCAAGTGAATTAAAAAACTATATATTTATTATTTATGTAACGTCTTAAGTAACTATATCTTAGATACTAACACGATACTGCTCTTACTTGTGTTCTATTCTCAACTTTATTGTAGACTGGGAGAGAAGCTTCTTGGCAGTAAATCCGCCTTTTTATTTAATTAATACTTAATATATTTATATATATATTTAGATAAATAAATCTGTAGTTACAAAAACTGTTTTAGAAAAATGAATTTCAATAGATATTTAACAAAGGCGAAATTAACCTAAAAAAGAGTACTTCTTGTACATTTTTTGTATGTGAATAAAGATTTTTAATATATGTAACAAACATTAGTCTGAAATGATAATAATGATTTAGTTTTGACGGTAAAGGGAAAAAAATACAATTTATACTATGAGGTCACCAGTGACCTACAAGGCGTTCAACGTGTTAAGTTTCTTTTTCGTACTCCGAGTACGGAATTAGGTTAAGGTATAGTTTATATATATATAAGTATCTATTTTATCATCTCCCCCTTTTTCTTCCTCCTTCCCACCTCTTCCTCCTTCCCCAAATCCTCTTCCCTCGTCTCTCTTCTCTCCCTTAATTTATATCTATTTTTATTGTTATTATTACTTTCAGCTCGCGGAGTCCAGATCCGCGAGCTCAGGGTCCGATGAAGCTTTCGCGGCTATAATAGTGGCCGAATTTTTTATGAAAATAAATAAATAACCATAAAAAAATTCAATCACAATTAACATTTCGCGGTTGATTATCCGCACATATAAAAACTGCGATTGTGTACAGCGAGAAAGAAAACCCGTCCGATCGTAAAATGTACAAAGCAACACAATAAGCATAGAAGCGTGTCGGACAGTTATAAATTAAGTTAGTGACGGGTTTTCGGTCGGATAACACGGAATAAAAAAAAAACTCGGTTACATCAGGTTACCGCACAGCGAGGTGCGACGACCCCGCGGCGACTCCGCACAGACCCCCGCCGGCCCCCCGACGTAAACACACGGCCGACCTTTATGATTCATCACGACTACTGTGCGAACCAAAATAAACCTGTTTTTAATACCAGGTTTAAATAATACAGTAAAACATACCAATATAGCATGGGGACCTTCAAGGTCAGCTACGCAATCACCAGCCCTCGGGAATTGCGACTGTGAAGTGATCAACTTTCATCACGCTTACTGGTCACACATTTTCCCAGTTAGCTTAACATCATAAAAGCGATAAATATATATATTTATTATTAATGTATTTACTACTTTATAGTTCATCATCATCATCAGTTCCACAATTCAACTCTTCATTTACTCGCGACTCTCATTAGTTGAAGATATTCTTTTATTCGACGAGATGTGATGAGCAAGGCGCTCACCTAATAGTAAGTGATACTAATACCCATATCAATGTGGCGGTGGTTAGAATAGTATACACAGCACCACATTGCGCTCGTCGATTTGAGATATAAGATGTTAAATCTCGTTACAACAGTAATTTCACTATGTCGGCTGCAATAGGAGCTGCGGTGGTACCTACCTAGACTGTCTCTGGCAACATAGACCTACCACCAGCGTCAAGTGGTATCTTACCATCAAATAAACGTCTCATCCCTCCCCTTAAAAATATATTAAACATGATGATTAATAAATTATTAACCAACATGAGTTCCTGTGGCCATATGACTGTTAATATGACCATAAATAATTTAAAAAATTAAACGTAAACGTTGAGAAAACTGGAACGCTTAATTCAGCAATATTTAGTAATACCAATTGAAACTATTAACCATTTTCTAATTAACGCAAGTGTTGTTTTGGAGAAAAAAAAATTATGTTTGCTAGCTCATAAATTAAGGTGACATTTTGCAATAACAATTTATTGTTGTTATTTAATTTGCATTAACAACAACTGTTTGTTGTAAAGCGCCGGCAATTACTCCGGCGCGTTGGGCGATGAGGCGGCAAAGAAACCGTCCTGTCTCATGTTCCGCGAACTTAAGATCTATCAGCTCGCTGTCGTGTATACATCCGGCCATTGTCATTTGTTATTGCGAAAAATAATATATTATTTATACATATATATACACCCATACAAAATTCTTAATGTATATATACATTGAGCTTTTCGAGTCGACGAAACTAGTAAGTTCACTTGTTAGTAACTGATACGTTTGCGTATAACACGGCGCTAGTTGAGATGGTATACACAGCACCACATTGCGCTCGTCGCCTAGAGACAAAGTATTAAGTCTCATTACCCTACTAATTTCACGAGCATACAGCACCCTTCAAACTAAACACAGTAATGTTTGCATTTTACTATTAGGCGTTAGAAATAGATGCTGCGGTGGTACCTACCTAGATGGTCTCCGGCGATAAAGACTTACCACCAGTAAATTCTAATTAAATCATTTATAAATTGTCTTAATACATTATTGAAGACAAGAGTTAGAATTTTTGAAAATAATAACGTCTAAAATTAAACGCCTATTTACAATGGACCTTATATAAAAGGCCCAATCAGTCAAAAGGCAATGGAAAGGACTGTGCTAGGAGTATCTCTGTGCGATCGAATCAGAAACGATATCCGCAGAAGATCTAAAGTCACTGACAGGCTTAAGGAGGCTAGACTTAAGTGGCAATGGGCCGGGCATATTGTTAGAAGGACTGACGAGCGATTAGGCAGTAAGCTCCTAGAGTGGTGGCGTATCGATAAACGTAGTGTTGGAAGGTAGACCAACGATCAGGTGAAGGTCGCGAGAAACTGTTGGATGCAGAAAGTGCGAGACCAATTGAAGCGGAGATCTTTGAAGGAGGTCTATTTGATGCAATGGGCTCTTAAATGATGAACGTAGAAAGAGAAAAGTGGAAATTGCTTTACCAGCGAAACTCATTTTATCAATGAAACGATCGCTTGCATAAATAAATATAGGTACCTGTTACGTACGTTCTCAATCTTGCTTGATATTGCCAATAGTGTAGGTTTAGTAAGTCTGTTATCGGAAACTATTTAAATAGGTTTATCTAAGATTAGTTAGTTTGTCAATCCTTGCTAAGTTCTTACTTGAAGAGCATTGAAATTAATTACATTACTGAGGAAAATATTCATTTAGTAGATTGTTTATTTGTACTTTCTATAATATATATCAAGGCTTTAAGCACTATAGGCAGAAATACTGTAAAATTTGTAAGCTCCCACTCAAACAGTGGGAGTAAGATAAAATCTTAAAAAGAACTCCGGAATAATAAAGGAATGGTGTTAAACAAAATGTAATTATTTTATAAATGACTCGTAAAACAAAATGGCGACGCTGTAAAATGTTGCGTCGGCAAACAAATCCGGATTATCAGGGTGTACTTCGTGTACCCCAATTAAATTTCACCCATTTCACCCATTTTAGCCGAATGCAGACGCGCCTGTAGAAACTCTTTGTATGTAGATTGCGGCGCGGCACATCTCTCATTGTTGCGGTGAAAATTGGTCTTATCCATCCATTGTTAAAGTATGATCCGCTTACGGACACACAGACATACATATGTATGGTGGGAGAGAGGGGGGGAAGGAGGATACTTACCGCGGGTGCCGGACCGTGGTGTTTAACGCACGGAATATATTATCGCTTTCACTGGAACAATGCTTAGAATAATACTTTTTGTTGGTACAATTAGGTCCGCTGTCTTGCTGAGCCGAATACATCGTATTAATTTACGAAATTTGGGATTATGTGCCGTATAACGAGTCTTTTTTTAATGGTCACAAGCCCAAGCTGAAGCTCGCCGTGTGATTACCTCCAGTCCCTTATTTGGGAAAAAGAGAATTGACTTCAAAATCGAAATATGAAAGAAGATAAATATTGGCTGCATCGCCTCTCTGATGAGTAAAGACGTATGTCGCCCCATATTTATTAAATATTGCAAGACAGTGGTAGATGAGGTAGTTAAGAAAATGACAAATCGTTAAAATGCAAATTAATTAAAAAATATACGTACGTAATAAAAACGTAAAATAGAAAAGAATGAAACATATAAATAAGAAACAAATTGTAAACAAGAACTAAATTGAAAAAAATGTAAAGATACCGACGAAGGAAATAAAAGATATGACAGATGTCCAAACTATTAGAAAAGGAATGAAAGAAATTGAAGTATGAAAGAGGAATAAAATTAGGGCAAAGAAAATAGAATGTGAAAATAATAGAAAGATAAGATAAAGAGCAAAATAGATCATTACGCAAAACACGAAGATGAAGAAGAAAAAAGAAAAGCTAATCGCTGTTACTATCGCAAAGTTTATTTCTATCACCAAACAGTAGTATGCGATAATTACAGATTTTAATAACTTTTTTTGTTATAAAAAAATCTTTACCAACTTCTCCTTCTGATCTGTTGGCCGAGAGGTACATGGATTGGTTTGATGCAATCTGGCGAATAAAATCAACCTCGTTACTAAGCAGAGCCCAGCCGAGCCACATCAGCATTCTGGAAGTGATTGCTGACAGACACGAAAGTCTCCTGCAATGGACTTCAATTAGCAGACTAAATCCTTTTTAGATACAAATATAGACGTAAGTTATTTTAGTATTGCTAATGAACCTGTGATCGATCCATGTGGTCTACGTAATCTGTTGTTGGATATAAAAGTACCCTGTCTTTTGAAAATGAATGAGTTTCATGTTTACTTCCTAGATTGTAGTCGTTAAGAGGCACGGCTTCTCCTTTTCAATCACAACAACGGCCTCTCCAATACTATGCTATAATAGCTGGTCTATGGATCTATATAACACATTCTCTTGCTGTTGATATAGTTATGGTGAAGTGATGGTAAAAAATTGAAGACTCATAAAGAACCCACACTGGAAAGTACAGGATTAGCAAACCTCACACTAGGTAGATAGACGATATAAAAAGAGGCCCTGGAAGCCAATTGATCCAAACAGCGTCAGATCTTGATTGTGGAATATTTTATATAAGACCCATGGCCAGCAGTGTTGCCATGGGCAAAATGTATCAACTAACTACAGTGACGTTATAAAATGCTTCGCTTCGACTCATAAATGTTTATGACATTCTACTTCGCTCTATTGAATCGTAAGGTCGTTATTCCATCGAAGCTCACCACCCATTGTCGAAGCTCACCGTCCGTATATGAGGGTGAGCCGTAGCTTACTTCCCAATTAAAACAAAAGCGGTTTGTTTACCAAACAGGAAGGTGTTTTTCTTACTGCGCCGGTGTTGTCGCGTCATTCGCGGAGCACAGTTGCTTGTGTAAGGCTGCGCACACTCCATTAACCCCAGCCATTAGTTGCTCCAACAATAACAAAAAGTGTAATGCCTTTCGAGAACATCACCCCGTCCACTCCACACTCTCACCCCCCCCGGCTCCACATTTGCTCTGAAAAGTTCCATTAGAGAACCTCCCTTTTTTGGATGCTTTCAAAGCGCGAAGTGGGACCGGATTTCAACCAATAGAATCGAAAATGCAAATGGCATTGAACGCATTCACGTCGTATCCGCGTCTGAATTTCATTCTACCCGACGCTTTTTGTATCGGGCCGCCTCACTGATGTGAAATTTCGATTGAGCGGAAAAATATTACTCACAGGTTTTTTTTTTGGATTTAAAAAGAACTTGAATCTCAATCAACTCGGCGTTGGCTTATTTAACAAAATACTCTCACATCCATTCAGCGAAGGAGTGAAGAATTTGTACAAATTTATAACGAAATTGATTTGTTTCCTTTTTATTCGACGAATCGGGCAAAGCGTTTGCCTGATGGTAAGTGATACGTTTGCCCATAACGTGTTACTTTTCACAAGGTGTTAAGTCTCGTTATCCCGGTACTTTCACTATCATGTAGCACCCTTGAGACCGGCCACATTAATATCTGCATAGTACTGTTTGTCAGCTGCAATAAGAGCTGCAGTAGTACCTACCTAGATGGTCTCTGGCAAAATGACCTACCACCAGTTTTAAGTAGATTACCAATTACTTCATAGAATATGGTACGACAGTGATAACAGTTGCAATTTGAACAAAAATTCTAAGAAAAGAGAAAAAACAGTTTTATATGTAATTATGATAACATCATCAACCGATAGACGTCTACTGCTGGAGCAAGGCCTTCCTCAATATTCGGAGTTTTGAGCTATCTCCCATCACGCGAATTGGTAGGGAAATTAAAAAAGTAATATAAAGGAGAGTAAGTATGATAAAGCGGATTAAGATTTATTATATAACCAACATAAAAGTTACCTAGTTTAACGATGAGCATCTACACCATTGATTCCCAATCTTTTTGATCTCATGACCCACTGAGTAAAAATATTTTCTGTGTCCTCTTCGGACTGTGATTTTTATCCAATGCTCCAAAAACCTCGAAATTAAAATAAATTAAAATGCAAATAAATGTAATAGCTATTTTTATTTTAAGTTTCTAATAACTCTCTAAATGACAGAATTGCTCCTTTGAGAGGAGCTACGCCCAACACTGTTCTACACCGAATTGGTTCAAAGCCTCTCTCTCATATATGATGATTTCCATATAATTGATGTGAAATCATTGGAATGATATACAAATGTGATATAACTACGCGCAACAGCAAATTCCAATCAATAACCCTCATCCCCAGCCGCCAGTGGCGGAAGGGATGGTGGGCGTGTTGCGTGTCCACATCAACCCCGAAAATAATTAATCTAGCTTACAGCAGTCGGATTAAGCCTTAAATCTACAGATCCGGATCATCACTAGCAATATATTTTTTAATCAGACAGTACATAGATCTGATAGTAACAGCAGTTACATAACAATGAACTGATGATGTTCAAACAGGATCAGCTTTTGAGAAAATGACATACGCTGCAAAGTATCGTTAAAGAAATTTCATGGGAACCAGATCAAAGCGACGTTCAAATCTGTACACAGTAACGGTTCCATGGTCTGGAGGAAGAAGTAGACACTGCGATGGATTATCTAAATAATCAAAACGATATTAAAAAGTAAAGATTTCAGTTACAGAAAATCTATGAAAGCGAAGGTAGGTTTGGTCAGCTCAAAAATGTTCAGGTCTTCAGTTGAAGATGTCTGTCGGCTGATAATAATGATTAGGATGAACTTGAAAACCTAACAGGGCTTACTTGTTTAGATGATTGTTTTAAAGACAGTTTGGGAGATTAACAAAACCTTTCCCATGAGATCCTATTTCCTATACTTTTGCAATTCTTCCACGAGACGTAGAACGTCTACTAGATGATATACAGTAAACCTACCCTTATGTGGTGATAGTATTGATATACTTGAGACCTGAGAAGTTTAATATCGTTACCCCAGTAATTTAACTACGGCGATCGTTTAACTGGAACACAGTAATGTTTGCGTACTGTTTATATGCTTTCACTACTAGTACCACCACTTGATCGCTTTCTTCTGTTCTTAGATCTATTATTTTGTTAGGAGGGGGTCTAAAATCTAAATCTAGTAGTACTTTAGGCTCTGGATTATTATTGCTTAAAGCTTCATATATATGTATATATATAAACCGTTACTTTATTATATAATAGTATACATAATGACGTACATCCATTTGTTACAAATTGCCGGAGGAAATGTAATGTGCGAACATCCCATCTCATTGTTATGAGTTGGGCGCTTCGCTAACCACCAGGTGAACGTCCTGCTCGTCACTTTGCTTCGTTTCATACGGGAACGCAAATTAATCCCACTGCTGGGACTTTTGGGAATTTGGCTTTCTTTACGAAAAATCCTTCACTTTAATTCTCATCGCTGATTAACGGTTCTTTCGTTTACTCAAAAAATGCTTTCTGTTGAACATAGGCTATCTTTTTCTTTAATATTATAAACAATGTATATTATTGATAGTAACAGCCCTAAGGGGGACATCAATTTGCGACCGGAAACAATTACTCCATCGCGTCCAGTTAGGGAACGTTATTTACAGCTGCCGGATCACTTTGATCTCGGAACGTTACCGCAGCCGCTGTGATCAGCGACAATAACAGTGGACGGCCAGCGATTGAAGCCACACTCCGGCTCGTTACTTCCCCCCCTTCTCCCTTTCTCTCCCCCTACTCCTCCACCACCACCACCACCGCCGCCAACCCATTACGCACGCTTCAAAGACAATTCAATCTATACAGAATTTTTCTATACAATAAACTCATAATAGGATATTTAAAAAAAAATGCATACATTTCAATAACTTGTAATTTCTAGTCTAATATCCAGTCTAGATTATGTGTTAATTTTTAAGCTATTTAATTACTTTAGTATTTAAATATTAAATCGCTACGTTTTCTTTTTATTCGAGTATACGAGACGAGCAAAGTATTCACCTGATAGTATGTGATACGCCTGACCATAACAACGTGGCACTGGTTAAGTTTATATACACAGCACCACATCGCGCTAGTCGCCTTGAGACGTAAGGTGTTGTCTAGTTATCCTAGTAATTTCACTGGCATACAACATTTCTATAGTTAAACATACGCTTCACCAATGGTTTGAGGATTTGGGATATTTCTTAACACGCTGGCCTAATGCGTGTAGGTGGGAAGCTAGGATCTCGTTTGTTGATTACCAGGTTTTCTTGGGTGCCATGTGGTATTGTATGGGACCTTTTACACCCTCATTAGCATACAGTACTCTTCAAACCGGAACACAGCACGATGTTCATTGAGATTCCAACCAGCGCCTCCTCTAGTGCTTATATTTCGAATTAGGTTAAACGTTAAATTAACGAGAATCATCCGTCATTTGATATGCGATCGGGAAGCTTTATTACCAGTAACACACGTATTTATATCGTGTAATTTGAATTTTTTCTTCTTTATTGTACGGTTTCTTTATAATTTGCGGGCTACCGAGGGTTTCCCACATCGCTCTCGCGTTTTAATTAAATAATGATACGTTATTAATTCGACGACTTTTTGATAGCACCAGCTCGCCCCGTACTGTGAAACGTAATTGTATGCTTTACAAGGCGTATACATTGTAACTTAGTTACTTAGCCAAGTTAAAGCGCGTTGTGATGAAATTTAACGGCTTCCGCGGCGCAGCGGTTTAATATCACCTTTTTAATACGGAGCTATCCAATTTTGATGGTGGTAGGTCTCTTTTATCATAACCCTCTAGTCTCTGTCTATCAAGAATAGGACTAAGGTAAGCCCTGACTGTAGTAGAAGGAGACTGAAAGGGTTTTGCGGGTTCGCGAGCTTTGAGAGTTTGGGCCTTCACTGTACATTAAGTGAGCTCGGGCTGGACAATAAGTACGAAGTCGTCTCTTATTTTGTCGCAGCATACTGTCTATTCTGGGAAGGATAACATCTTTTCCCGGATGTGCTTACACTGAGGACGACCTCCGAGGGGGTTTTAGTGAGTATAAATCCCACATAACCCTAACTTCCCATCAGAAGCAGGGTATCTATTGAAGATTTCCCCCGCGACAAAAAAGGTACTGCTATGGGGATTGCAAAACTTTCTACAATTGAGAGCAAGAGTATTCTGGACATATTTATATTCAAAGTTTTTGCTATAGGACGTGAAGCTGAAGCGGCAATGAGCTTGCAGTATAGATGTTAGAGACTCAAAGTGCTGAACTGGCGACGCTGCACTGAAAAGATCTTCAACTTATTAGACAGATCATAAAACAGTCGCTTGGAGGCATTGGGTCCAAACAGCACAATATGGTATTTACCCGAAAAACCATTTCAGTTATACGACAGGTTAGGCTTACCATAGTCTTGTTCTTGGAGACTACAGGGCCAGCTCAGTATTACCTAAGCAGTAAAGATTTGCGCAGTAGAAGAATTGCGTCGTAATAAATGATACAACGCAATCGGAGTCGTTGTGAAGTGATTCATCAATTAGCATCCTGTTTGTGCAACCCGTGGGGGAGGGATCAGAACGTTGCGATTGTATAACACAAAGTTGTGCAACATTCTACGCATCCAGAATTGCGACTTGTCAACATACTACTATTTGTCTCAACGAGATATAAACCTTACTTGTGGACAGATAATAAATTCCTTTAGTTAGAAATTGTTACCAGATAAAAAACAGTTTCTAAATTGATTATTTTATTAAATTGTTAATATCTAAATTTAACAAATTTTTCCAAATTTTTATAGGACTGCTTTAAGAGATTACTGTACACGCCTGTAACTGGCTTACATACCAGTACCTATTCTTATAATTGTTAATTTTAAGCTTGAATCTTTTGTATGTATTGCTGTTGGTGTGTCTAAATAAATAAATAAAAATAATCTTACTAGACTTAAGGCGTCGAGCGCAATTTGGTGCTGCGTATACTATCTTAACCAGCGCTGTTATCAGGTGAACGCTTTACTCGTCCTGTCGCCGCGAAAAAGAAATCACTAACATACAGCACCCTTCAAACCTGAACACATTAATGTTGACACAGTTCTTCCCCATCAACTGCGACATTGGGTTATTCAAGAAAAGAGCATATTCTTATCTTAAGGGTAGGCAACGCACTGGCGTCACTGGTGACCGTGTGCGGCGGTGATTCACTTACCATCAGGGGTGGCTCGTCTTGCTCGTTTGCCTCTTAGATGTTATAAAAAAAAAATAAAGTTCAATTTGCCTGATGAGTTAGAAGCTGCAGTGATATCTACATAGTCTTCAATAACAAAGACCTAGCTGTGATAATCTAGTGGTTTGAACGACAGCCTTCCACTTCAAAGGTAAGGTTCGAATCCTACACCAATGAATTTTCAATATGCTGTTAGTATAACATCAACTAATATCGCGTGCTTTAAGATATGTATCAAAACGCGTGGCTAAAGCAGGAAACAAAAGTAATGTGTTGTTAAATATCCGACTTTCTGAATTAAATATGGACATTGGTATACCTTGAATAAGGTCAAGGAAACTAGAGCATATTAATAATTTTTGATAAGGTTCAGTCAATAAAATAACCATCGCAGTTTGGGTTTTCCATCTAATTAAATTTTCCTTTAGATAACTAGTATCATCACGACGAAGTCCACTGATAGACTTTGGGTGAGTTTTGTGACCTCTCCGCTGAAGATGACCACCGTGAGTGATTTGTGAATAAAAATCTCTACATAACCTTAACTTTCCCCAAAGGCAAGATATCTTTTCGAAGATTTCCCCACGGAAAAAAACTGTCCCATGAGTTATTGTGTCCTTTGCAGGTTTATTTTTTTTAGTAAACTAATGAATTTTTTATGAAATTATCGTTTCATTTTGCTGTACTAACACGGAGCGTAAATAATGATAATAAAACGTTTTGAAAACATGATATTTTTGTTAATAAGAATCGATTTTCTTTCTATGCCACTATCAAATGTGTCATTAGTACTATCGACTGTCTTCGTTTTCTGAAGCGGTCTACTAATACACAGTATGTAGAACGGTTTTATGATGATATGTAGTAAGATAGCACTAGTATTGAATAATGTAAATAATATGATAAATACAACAGTGATGTTGTTGAAACGCAGTAAAAAAATATTTAGAGGCGCAAAGGAAAATTGCATATGAACAAACAATGTTGTGCAATCTGCGTCATAGGTGAACATTTTGCGACGCAGAATTAGATTATATTAATATGAAACGAAAATAAAGTTCTGAGGTCATAAATATTCCACATGTTTTTTTATTTAAATATTTGCGATCTTCTCTTGAAGACATCCAGCTAAGCACTATCACGGAATGAGGCTCATATAAAGTTATTATAATATATTAAATATTGAAGGTATGTAGTTACATAAAATATGTATAGTGACAAAATATGTAAATATGATCATTCTGTTCAAGTAGTGGTCCACCTAAGTCCTGGAACCAGCTCAGGAGGGTTGGCGCAATATGGTGCTGTGTGTACCATCAGAGTCATGTTATGGGCAAACGTATCACTTACCATCAGGTGAACTTGCCATCTCATCGTCTAGTCAAAAAAGAATTAATAGTCAAAAATCTTCAGCTACTTGGCTAACTTACCATTACTGAAGGAGAGGTCTGGAAACTTACGGTCTATTTGACTAGTGTTAAA